>JAHZNB010003692.1:0-14810 GCA_027744295.1 Callyntrura guangdongensis
TTTGGAACTCATGTTCAAAATCCATGAAAATGCGCTGATCACACGCTACCGATTGATGATAACAAGTTTCAAAACTCTGTTTCCTTAAACCGTTGTTGTGCATACCGCCGGACACTACCAAAGAAAATTGTATATTTACTTCTCGAAAGGCTGCGATGCTGGTCGTAATCGTAAATAATTAAATATATCTCATTGATTTAGTCACTTGTTTATTTTGTTATATACACAATCTAATACATCGTTTTACGAATATGTTTCCGTATTAAAATACATTGCGCACTCTGCCTGATCATGTCGACTAATATTCTGTCAACTATTTGATGATAGCGTACAGTGCATTCTGCGAACCGCTGGATAAAAATATTATTTGTAACGAGGCAGAGGATCATTTGATCCCGATTGGGCTTATGATAAAGTGATGCTGCAATCATGTTAATGCGAATCATGCATTTTATTTTGAATAAAAATGTTTTTATGTTGGTTACATACAGTAATACAAAACAAGAGGACAGATTATTACATGACATTCATCTGGATTGCTTATATTCTAGCTTCATTGCTTGGAGATCATCAGCAGCAGTTCTGCGTTGAAGCTGCTGCAACACTAGCTGGCTTAATACTAAAGCATCCTCGTACCAAACAACAAGCCTTGTTTACCACTCATAACTCATCATGTTGTGAACAAAACGACACCTCTCAAACGAAACAAGATCATGGAGGACAAAGAGTTTTCTTTATCAAATTATACCTAGGTATATCAACATTCATTAATGACGATGAAAATGAATGAGTTAGTTAAACTAGAAAATACAAGTATTATGGTTACGAAATGGCACAACAATACTATCATGTTTCCTATTCTGACAGTTGACTTGACAGTACAGTATTGTCTCTCTGTACCGAATAGAGGCAACGCTTGCTCAAATGTGGTCAATCAATGTGATATGTATTTTGCAGAAGTAATTTTCATTTTCTTTGTACTCCGTGTTTTCTTCCTCCACCAGAGTAAGAAATTGTCAAGTGATCTAGTGATCATCATCACCTTTCAACGTAAAGTATGTAAGAGTAAGAGCATAGTTACCTATTAATATCATTGTCTGTGTGGGACACCGTGTGGCCGTCCGGCCGTCCAGTCTTTTAAGCCAAAAGGGGTATTATACGTACTTTGTAGATTGGTTCATGGGTACCACTGGGTTTTCATTTTCATCCCGGTGTTTGTTTCAATCCCGAACCCTCTGTTCAGGGGGTGTACCCACTGTTGATGGCACCAAGGACCCCGAAGAAGTTTGCATATGCTATGTACACTACGGCTATTGTATGCTAATTTTGGCCTGGATAGGTTGCTTTGCTCGTGACCTCCATGTGGTGTCAAATTTCAAATTTCATGTTTGCTACATGATTCAATTACGAACTAACCCATTTAAGCGGAGCCAATTAAATCCATTGAGTGGGTTTAACGATGCATATATATTTGCCTGAGCGCTACGTAGCTTCCTTTACAACAAGCTTATTTATTACCACGCACGCACATTGATACTTGTCGCTACTAGAATTCTCAGTGAGTGCCAAGATGATAGGAACCTAAAATAAAAGAGAAGAGGGCAATGGCTCCTCCATTTTTTGTACATGTCAGAGCTTTTCTCAGAGCTCTACATCTTCACCGTTTCCATGAATCCACCCTTTCCGATATATACTTCCCAACAACCTAACTCAACGAAAAGCTCTTGCTTTCAAGAAGTTGGCGGTTGCAGTTTTTCGGGTATGTGGTGGCAAAGCAGTGTTCTTTCTCTCATTGTTGGTTCGGTATATCAAACAACAAGTCGCCGGGTAGTTGTTGTAGCATGCTCTAATTTAGCTTGTATTACTTTACGTGTAAGTAAAACTTATCCTGTCTTATGACTGACTTCTCTGTGAATTCTCATGTACATGCTAAGCTAACATGCTTGCCGGCTTTAGTTGTTTCCATGCTTTTGCGGCATAGCGTATGTATGAATCGTGGATACGTGTAATCATTTTGTAGAAACCGGTAAGCAGACCGGCAATATTTATTCTTTTGCTTTTCTTTTCTGTCGTTGTTGAACACAAACTTACCAGTTGCATCGTCATTATCGTCATCTTCATCATCATCATCATCATCAATTTCAAAAGAATTTATCCTGAATCCATGCAACACCATTCATTCTTAGAAACTGTCTACCCATCATCATCCTATTCTCCATCAATCGTGTAACCTTCTATTCATTCTTATCGTCATTTTTTGAAAAGTGCTCCATGGTACTACTACTACAACAAAATAAATAGAATAACGGTGTCCTTTTTTCTGATGTCAAAACTCAAAACCGAGCCTAAGTAGAGAGGCAAAATGGCATTATCTTCAGCAATAATGCATCCATACAATAATATACGTAGGCTACAGCAAGCTGCTTTTTGTTTCCTTTTGACCTTTTTTCTGAAAAAAGAGTATATTGGTTGCTTGAAAAATAAAATAGGGTCCAAGAAGGTAACGAGAGAGAACACGTGTTTGAAAAATGCGTTTTTAGTAAAATGGGATGATGTAGAGTTCGTTTAAGCTTCTCATCACACAGCGAACTAAAATGAAGAGCGAAAAGCAGAGCAGAAATGGTTAAAGCCATTTTTCCATTTTGTTTGTTCGTCTCTCTGCTCTTTTCATTCTCTCTATCTCTGTATTAGGGATGTTGGAATTGAAAAGCTCCCTTTTTTCACGCGGCTCAAAGAGAATCTGGAGATGAATGCAAAAATAACTGCTTTAGCTTATATGTTTGTCGTGAACTGGAAGCGAGGAAACGAAGGACAACAGGAAATGCGGAGGAAGGTAGGAACGGCAAAAGCGTGTACATAATAATGAGTTTGTTATATAAAATCAATTATTTTGAAGTGCATTTGAGAACAGCGATGATAGCAGTAGTGGCAGGAATGATGTAGAGATCGTAGATTGGAGATGACGAGGCCAATGATGTGATGTTATGTAAGCAGAAGAGCGTAGATGGTAGAACTAAAAACAAAAAAAAAATTATGCTTGATGAAATCACTTCTCTCTCTTTCTCTCACTCTCTTTCACTCTGGTGGTAATATTGAATATTGTTCATCTCACATCAGCATCAAGTAATAATAATAGAGGATAATGTTGAATGCTGCTGAATATTGATGCTATATACCAACTCTCATTTTTGCTGACTTCTTACCGCTTTTACGTTGAATATTTGTTCAGTTGTAGTGTAGTCGTTCGTCGTAGCCTTTTTTTCCTGTGCTGATATTAAATTGCTGAGGAGCAAGCAGCAGCAGCGTGAGTGAAGTTGAGTGAATGTAGATAAAAATATAATGTTATTATAGATGATGATGGTGACGCTGCTGCTGTCTATGACAGCAAAAAGTGTAAGCGTAATTTCTCTCTTGCTGAAGAAGGACGCGATGATGGGAAGATTGAATAGAGTATATTTAGGTATAAATAGTTGTGTGTGTGTGTGTGGGAGGAAGAGAGTGAGAGAATTTCAGCGAAATAATAATGATATGGTTAATGCATATAAGTATGCAGTATGTATACATATGTATAGACTAGGTATGGAGATACTCTATTGCCATTTGACATATTGGCTCTATTTGACTTGGCTGCCTCTCAGCCAAAACGCCTGCTGCTGTCACAACAAATACCACTACCGAAGTTTCATTGTAAAGAAGACACAATTTATTGGCAAAGTCAATATTTATTGTAGTAATAATATTGCTGCTGGTGCGGTGGTATTGTCTTCTAGTCTTCAGCAAACCACAAGCTATCTAGCTGGCAACAGAAGCAGTGGAATGGTTCCTGGTGAAAATGTGCATGCCGTTGTCCAGGCAAACGCACACAGATCCGGATAAAGGACGATTTAACATTTTTTTTATACAAACATCTTGTATAGAAATGCAAAGACACAAAACATGAAACTTCATAAGGCTACATGTCTCCAGTTTTGAGAGGCAGCTAAAATTTGCTTTTCTGGGTGAGTGATCCCATGAGACTTAGACTAAACTGATAATAAAAAAGGATAAAAAACGAATACAGAGGTATCATAATCGTTTCATGAGCCAGAAAAATAATTTCCATGAGTAGTAGCATTAGTGAGGAGAAATCTTGTTTTGTCATGAGTGCTTTTGTGCAATAGCGGCGAGAATAAAGAGGCAGACGGACGGACAGAAAATTGGTTACTTGCACTGAGGTTCGGCGGAAACAACATGTAGTCAATAGTAGTGGTTTAGTAGGTTACGTTACGTATGATACTTCGGAAGTCTGAAATGATTGTTAGTTTCAGAAGTGGAGGGAAAACATGGTCAGAGTCCGGAGGCCTTCAAGGCACTCACTTACATTTCGGGTTCGTTTAAAAAGTATACAAGCTAATAGGTTGTATGCTTACGCTTGTAGTGGGGAAACGATATATAATCCAGACATTTTACCTCACCCGCTGCCTGATTGTGCGGTGGTGTACGCAAGTTTTTTGTGTACTTGTTCAATCAATGCATGAATATGATATACAATATTATTATTATACCTTTGTTATAAGTATAGATATACGTCCACGTAGAACACATAGATGGGCAACTTCGTTGTAAAGATGAAAAGGTATGATGGGTTGCTTTTTGGCGGCTAGGAATGTACGGAGAAGACTTAAGGACAGTAAATTTAATATACTTAAAGGATAGTGAACGGTGCTTTAAAACAGTATGATTTTTTTATCGTTTGAACCATATTAAACTAGACACATTGCAACTTTGATGAGAATATTTGCAGTGATTGACTTTCTTATAGGTTCAAATAACATAAAATAGACAGGTTTTACCTTTTTCTGTATCGTAGTGAAGAAGAAGTAAAGAAAGGATGATTTGGAAAATGTAACGATGAAAGTATTGTCCTGGGAAAAGGGTTGGAAAGATGACTGAATGTGTAAGACGTGGTTTTACTTTTACTTACTTTTTACTTTACTACCGGAAAAAGGGTTTTTAGTTAGCGTAGGTCCTGGTGTAGTGAAGGAAGTCAAAGTGCCCACCTTTGCCAATTAGTGCGTTGTACTTTGAAAATGGAAAATTACGTAAGAAACTTGTGTTTAAATGAAACAAGTAAGCCGTGCGTAGTGCGTAGCAAGGTTACTACCGATTTACCTTGACTCCCTCTCTCTCGTTCTCTCGGTCACGATGAATATTACTATTATTATTCCTCTTACTTGTACTGGTGTACAGTACAAAACCAGGATAACCAGTCAGGTTAATAGGATCCACATTGGTATTACAAAATCAGAATGTTCAAATGTAACTCCGTGTCGACAAGAAACAGTTGACGGTATTTCAGAACTCTCTATATTATTGGTTTTCTTTAGGAGATGATAAAAGATTTTGTGCTTTTCTTATTTTACAGTTGAGCCATGAAACCATGAAATTGCATTTACGTGATGCCCAAATAATACTTTCCTCATCAGATAAGTGAATACATACAATAATAAGTTTGATTGTAAAGTGCATGCGCTTTACTTCTTATTCCTTGGCGTATATTATGTCGTGTACTGTTTCCATTTTTCAAAAATGTGCATTATTATAAGAATACAATGTCGTCGTAGCATTCATCCGATATTTGATTTAAAAAAAACTTATATATATACATTTTTGTTTTACGTGTGTACATACATAAGTGTATAGTATATCTTATGCGGTCATGTCTCGCTTACTGTATAGCTTCCTAGACAGAACAATCGGTTGAACAGGATAGGGAAAGAGAGATGATTATCAGACAAAATTTGTCTGCGTGAATGTTGGCTGTCTGAATAAAAAATTGGGTGTATGTATGGCCGATAGCAGAATGCAGAAGTGGTGCTAATCCATCTTGATGATAACGAATAACAACGAAAACGAAGAGAGGGAGAGAGAAAGAGAGAGAGAGAGGCAGAAACGAAAGTTGTATCAAGTTGTATGTGATCCTATTGTGAGCAATACCTCACTATTTCCACGTTCCGGCTGTAGTATAGGGGGTTATTGTGAAGACAAAGACTGGAGAAATATACAACGGAAAATATACACGAAGTTTGGCCAGATTGTTGAGCAAATTGCTGTAAACAAGTAAACAGAATAGAAATTCGTTGATCAAGTTAAAGTTCATGAGAAGCCCACTAATTATAATGATTACTGCTGAACATGCTTATTAATACGCAAATTGTGACATTAGTGCTTGCCCAGCGATAATCACCATAATGCTGCGCATTATTCATTAATATAATGCCAACCTATTCACTATTGCCGTCTTTCGTTTCTTGTGCGTATTGTATACTTACGGGGCAATATGTATGAGAGTAATTTTTTATGTGAATGAATATATTGGCACTGCTGCTACACAGCTACAGAGTACACCGACTTAGAAACGAAAACAAGCACCCACCGCATACTTGGGCCCCCATTCATGGTTTTACCAATTTTCTCTATGATCTATCGTGTGTTTTTATGTTACTACTAATATTATCGCCATTTTACTCGTTCGTCATCACCGTAGATAGTTTTGGAACGGCATTTATTTTATTCAAGGATTATGTATGGGGCTCACGTACTACGTACAAAAACATTTATGATCCGTTTACTTACTGCTGACGGTTTTATCTGTTAGAAGGGCTGATAAAATAAGCAGTTTTGTGAATGGTTTGTAATGACGATGTGAATAAATAAATCAAATCTGTTTGCACAACTACAATGCAGTGCAGATAAATTGGATGACATGTTTCGATGTCTGATCTAAAGTAAATTACATACCTGCTTTATAATATGTCCACGATGACCTGTGTTTGTGCAATCATTTTGGTAGTTCTTGCTAATCCTTCGATTATCAAAAAAGCTCCTACACTTCATTTGCCAATTAGGTACTTACATGCCTATGACCACAAATACGCATGGAATTTTTTGTAGCAGCAGCGTCATATTTCTCTGTCACTCCACAGAGTATCTATTGTCATTCGAGTTCTTCCAATCAAACGTTTGTAGGTATTTTGTGGTGAAATATGATTGTAATTAAAATGCATGTATTGAGCATTCACTCAGAGCAAAAGCAGACGGCTTTTACCTCTCAACAAATTGTTTCCTATTCATATAAATCCAGGTTGACTTGAGTTTTAGTGTACAAAATTATATCATGCAATAACCTGCCTGAAATTCCTTTTCTAAGTTCATGGTCTAGATGCCTATTTTTTATGGTCTTTGGCTAGAGGAGCAGAAAAACTCTTTATGTTGGTGCCATGCAACCACTTCTGGATTTCGTTACTGAAACGATAAAAAAAAGTATTCGGATTAGTCTCATTTCCGTTTTGCCACCACCAGGCAAGATAAAGAGATAAAAAGTGACGAACAGGTAAATACACTCTTTCTGTATAATGTGTCAATGATACGATACGAGTAGTGAGAGTTGTGTGGAGTCACATCATGTCAAATGCCAATCTACCATACCATTCCACCCCACACCAAATAATACCACCATGACAGATAGCGATCAAACGCAAGGTGAATATATGGCGCAATAATGTTCTCGTATTTATCATACCTGTTATTGTTCTAAATTTGACGTTTAACACTCTTATAGTTGTTAGAAGCATGCATGCATCAGGGAATTGGGAATTATGTAGTAGTAGTAAAAGCTAACAAGAGTTTTTTATTACTCATCTATAATTCTTACCTACCTGAGTAACGTAGGCAAAATCGTTGGCAAAATCGTGCAAACGTTTGTGTGCCTTCTGCTGCATTTATATGTACAACTAGGTATACCTTTATGGATTCTACCAGCTTTACTCAACTTGTAGCTTTTTTTTCAAGTTTCAATCTTTTGCTGATTTCATGTATGTCATGCAACGTTTTGTGCAAAACTACTTTTTTCAGTGAGCAAATTTCGAGATGTATGTACATGACCGTTTGTGCTCAAACTATATGTAGTAGCATTGACATTATGTATATATAAACCTTGTAGTATTTTTACCATTGGTTCTACACCCAACATCTTTAGTTTACAAAGTAAGCTGACCAGAACAGTGCAATCTAATCTTATTTATGACTGGTTTATAACGCAAAAAGAGAGAAGCGAGATAAGTAAAAGAAGAAGGNTTATGTATATATAAACCTTGTAGTATTTTTACCATTGGTTCTACACCCAACATCTTTAGTTTACAAAGTAAGCTGACCAGAACAGTGCAATCTAATCTTATTTATGACTGGTTTATAACGCAAAAAGAGAGAAGCGAGATAAGTAAAAGAAGAAGGAGACAATCAGAGAAAATAATACTCTTATTGACTATGTACATAAATATGTTCTAACTGGTATGGTAGTGAAGAACCAGTAATTTACTGCATAATTCTCCAAGAAAACGGCAACCACTTTTCATGCAAAAATAAAAAGAGACTCTACATGACAGACGGGAGGAAGAAGAGGAGGAAAAGGACAAGGCATAATCAACTCGACAAAACCGTCGGGCAATAAGCAGGTGATAGAGAGAGAGAGAGAGAGAGAACAGGAGAGAAGCATCATTAGTGCAGAGAAAATTTTCTTGTTGTCAACCCGAAATATTGCTTTTTTTGCGGAGAACGTTACACTGCTGCATCATGATAATATTATCTGCATTTTAGTTTTGAAGAAATATCATGTACACTTTGCACATATCTCTGTATATAAATGTGTGGATGCATATATTGCATGCATGCATACAAATATGCATAAGTATATTCCCTGATTGCAAACATTATATTACCAAGCAAGTGTGTGTTGTGTTTAGGGATGCCTTTTATTGTTAGTAACGCGGACGGTTAGATTGGATTTATGCGCTGTGTAACTAAGGTACGCAGGTATTTGTGCTAGAAAAAACTGAAGGAATTCATATTTCACGCAAAGAATCTTCCTGACTCAAAGTAAAGCACAACCTGAGCAATGAAACGGCTATAATGTTATGTACTTTTGAATATACTAACAATGGGCATAACGACTTCCCCGGCACCATCGCTACCATAGACGTACACAATACCAAACTACCACCGTGTGAGTGACTGACTTGTCGTTTTTTTCAGCAAAAGGAAATTAAAGCAAAAAATAAGCATTTTCGCTCGGAGCGTTTTTTCTGAATTATCACGGACAGAAAAGCACAACAAGAGGGAGGGAGAAGAGGAAAACGTTCTACCACTTGTGTATCTTTTTTTCTTATGTGCTATGGATGGCTTAGCTTTAATAAAGCACAAAGAGTCTTTTTAAAAGCAAGATGAGAAGGAGACGACCAAACCAAGAGTAAATTTTTTTTGCTGGTGATCATGATCGTGGAGATGATGATGGGATGTATAATATGATGTAGTGATGAGCAAAGGGATTTGAACTGAATTCACCTTGTTTTTCATATAAAAATTATATGACGACGATAAGCCTTATTTTCCCCTTCTTACACGACCATGGTCGTCATCATCATCATGCATTCTTTCGTAAAGACATGATCATCTTCATCATGATAGTCAGCGAACGGCATGCTGATGTGTGACTAGCGCGACTATGACTATGACTATATAATGGCACCGGAGAGCATATCATGTTAAAGTTACAACACATTGAGAAAGAGATTCAGCAGAGATTATTTTATCAAACACAGTAAAGTAGCATTGATACACGTCCGCCAGCCTATATGTAGATCACTTGAATGACAAAATGAAAAACATGAAATTTTTAATAGCATTTTAGTCAAGCTCATTAAATATGTATTTGTGCGTGCCCTGCTTATGTTAACTATTAACTATTCCTGAAAATTGCATAGAGCTAAATAGTTTTATTTTCTCTCTTATAGTCAATCAGAAATACAAATATAATGTAAACGTAACTGGTGGTTGTAAGTTGTAACGTGCAGTAGTCACTTATGACTGGTTTAAGTAATAACAGCAACGTACTGTATAGCAATTTGTGATGACGGTTAGAATGATTCAACAGAGTAAAAATTCTGTCCGGTTGCATAATTGATATGAAAATTTGTAACCATCTTTGCAAGTACTTTAAAAGAAATGATGAGAATAATGCTGATGACGAATTTTGCGTTGAAATGCTTTAAATGCAATAAATATCATCTTGTGATGGTAAATGTTTTACAGTGGTAAAAGTTGCTTTTATTTTTGTAGCGTGTAATATTTAAGGGAGTGAAAGAGAGACCTTCCTCTTACCACCACTTGAATTTATCCATATCCCTCAGCGGCAAAAGAAGTTGCAGCGGCAGCATGATCACGGCACGGAAACTCACGAAAAAAATAGTAGGGACGTTATATGATGAGAAAAAATACCAACATAAGAGGTGAGAGCAATATTATTATTGCATGTACATAGGTAACTATTGAAATAGTATGTCAGGTATAGTGGAAGAGGCTTCTCCTCCTCACTTCGTCTCCCTCTCGCTTAGCTTTTTTTGTGGCTTGTCGAACGAATCGAGTAAGTAGTCGAGCATCAAGTAAAGTGAAACAAGCGTCTTTTCCACAGGACTGTGTATGGAAAGTATATATAGCCAGATATAGGGGTATATCTCAATCAGTCTTTGTATCTGAGTAGATGATCCATTATATTGAAAGCAAGGATGTGTGTGTGAAAAATATGTATGTATGATTTTTTTTTAGAAAAGCTAGCTTTTATTTCTCTCGTTGGTTCTCTCTCCCTCTCGTCCTGTCGGCCAATATTTTTGGTAAGATGCAAATGTCCGACAAGGTTAAATCCTAACAACCCGTAATCGCATTTAAGAGATGACATAGGGAATCTCATAGCTTGTATCAAACACCAGTCGTGACTCGTGACAACCTGCCAAATGGGGGAAATTTTATTTACACAATTAGGTATATATTCAATTCAATCACATTTACAAGCAACTAATTAACGATTTAGCAAGTAACAAGACAATTGCTTAACATATTGTTTCGTATCCAGAATGTTTTCTCATTTCCGACAACATTGTTTGCCAGTGTTGTTACAGAATTTCAAAGATTTTTTTCTATTAATTCGTGTTATCTCCAGGTACCAAAGTGAATATGAATTTTCGTACCTGTATAATCCGACCTTATTATGCTTTATGTCTTGCGAATGAATTACGAATTGTCGAGATTTAACCATGTCGGATATCTATACAAAATCATGTTTTCTTCTCTTTTTGATCGCTCGGCCCCCGAAAGCAGTTGAAGGATAGTGCCGAGCATGCAAGCGGGCGATGCACTACAAGAACAACAGACGTTGGAGAAGTACACGCACTCACACTGAAAAAAGCGGAGGAGGACGGACGCTTCAACTGCAGCGAGTAGTGCGGGATGAAGAGGGAAGTTACATACTTGTATGCTTTCTTCGTTGCCCTCGTCATGGAATGGTATTGGAAGAAGCAACAGAGAGGAGCATCGCTCACGTCGTAAAATTCTATGGAGTGGTGGTGCTGAAGATGACGGTGATATAAATGGTAGTGGTCGTAGTGGAACTACTACTACCACTACAACCAACCGCTTCTTAGTTCTTAGTAGTTCAAAAAGTGAATACACATGCCAGCTCATATCTTTATCATGCAAGCGGGGTAAACAATGGCAAAGTAGACAGAACTAACATCTACGCTTCCAAGTCAAACGCATTCCATTCCATTCCAGGTTAGCAAAGCTAAGAAATAGAGGATTTCTGTCCAGTGAGATAATAGTACTAGGTAGGATTCCATGCAAACGTATTGCAGTTAGTAAAACAATAGCCGGCCGACTTGGTAGAATTCTGAGGGAAGGTGCCAGCATATAAAAATACCATTTTTGGATATTTGGAAAAGAGGGAGTCCCAAGTTTATATCTCTGGGTTGCATATTATGCTGGGTTTGTGTCAGCAATATGAAGTTAGCGTCCTTCTCTCTCACTCCGTATATTTTTATGTAGGTTACCTTCATGTGTGTAATACCAATGGAAAAAATGTTGCTTGTTGGCTTTTCTCTATACCAACAATGCTTACCCCGAGTTTGCTGGGATTTTTTCATGAGAATCGACAGGAGAGAGATGACGATGATGAGATGGAAAAAGCCAGGAAGGTCTATAAAGGTCCGTGTTTCGTTTTTCTTTGTACATGGTTCTGTGGCTCCACACACTGTACACTCATCCTCCTGTAAAATTGTAAACGAACGACAGATAGCTTAAGTATTCTGCGCTTTGCCATGTTAAGCATGAGTGCTTCGTGCAGCCGAGTACAGTGTTAGTTTTTTAAAAGAAAAGACCCTTCTCTCGCTGTCTGCGCTGTGTGTTCATAAGTTATTACTGTAGAGCTTTTACATGCCTGTTGTGTGACAGGACTTCATAGAGCGAGCGAAAGGCGATTCATAGACATGATCAGCGTTGCGTTGGAAAATCAAGGAAGTTTTAGCGCATTAGAAATTTTCAGTGAAGCTAGAGATGAATTTACATTGAATTATTACTACAAATTTCAATAAACTGGTACTGGTAGTAGTAGCCAAGTGGTGGTGAGGAGAAACAGTGTGTGTAGTGTCGGTGACTGCAAATACAAACGTTGATTATGACGATGAAGCCGGTATGATGATGCTTCCTAAAATGAGAAAGAGTGGTTGGTGGCGAGGGTTTCATGCGTTCATACATCGAACGAAGCGAAAGAGAGCGTTGTTCTTCTCGCTTCATTTTTCTACATCATATCATTTCATACACTCATTTGAAGTTAGTTTCTTTACTTACAGGGCAGCAGCAGCAGTAGTTGTTTGTCGTAGTCGTGAAAATGATGATGATGGTTGGGAAAACACAACGAAAAAGGTTCGTCGTCCACCAACCGACCGGCTAGTTGTTGGAAGGTAGCGTGCATCATCACCATCTTTTTCGTCGTCGTTTTCGTATACGCATATACTCTCCGCGTTTAGAATTCCTACTCGTATAAACTGTAAAGGATGCGTTATGATATGATAAATAATATGATCCTTCTATAGAAAACACAGAGACATGTTCTTATACCCACGTTCGTATAACAGATAGGGAAATAATTTTTTACATATTATTATATATAATGTTTATAAGGACCATATAGATAGGAACATTTACCCTTTATCTTCAAATATATGGAGGCTTTATGAATAACTACATATTATACTTAGTCGTTGTGTTTACCACCGCCACAACCACGACATACACACACACACACAGGAATTCTCTCTTCATGATCATCATCATCATCGTGACGAACACGATGAGATCGGCGAACCTCGGCTTTCTATCGCTGTGCTACCTTCTCATTGTTATAAAAGGTAGTAAGTCCCTTTTAAAACTAACAAGCTCTCTTTTTGTCTCACTCTTTTTCGCTCTGTGTTATAATGGGTATAAATTTATTATATGATATATTCATTATAGATAGGAGATATATAATGTACTTGGTTTTTTAGCACCGCCACCAATGCTCTCGGCAGCTGCACAGCTACTACATTAGAACTCAGAACGATGGAACTCTCTTGTACATCGTCATACTCTCGTCTCTCTCTCTCCGACTCTGGCATTTTTTTCCTCTAAAATGGCCAGAACATGACAAGGTTAGCGTGTGGGCAAATAGGGATGCGATTTGGCGATGCCTGTGATGCTCCGAATGTTTCCTCCCCATTCCCGGTCAGCCATCCTTTACATCCTCCTGGTTAGCATGGCACGCTGTGTACTGCTCAACTTGGCTGTTATTTCGTAGTGCTGGCCATTGTGCGCTCTCGCTTCTCTCTCTCCTGCTTCGTTTTGCTTGCTACCTCGAGAAAAGAATCTCATTTCGTTGCCCCTTCGTCAGTTTGGCGTTAGTTGCTGTGTGAAACAGACGTGTTTTGTGCGATTGTTCCTCGGAAGAAAGTTTTTTCTTTTCTCGACAACCATTATATATATATAATATACCGTATATGTACATCAAACCTTAACTTTACTCAAACGACTTGTACCGTAAAAGGTTTTGAAAAGAACTTGTTCATCGCTTTTGGCTAGTCAAACGCCGCTGTTTTTTTATCTCTGCGAAGGAGAAAACCAGTGTGTTTCGTGTTTTATTACGAATTTTTTAATTGACAACTCCAAGTTTCAACTTTAAAAACCTCTACAATGGCTGATGTGGAAACTCCAAAGTAAGTTTATTTCCTACACACTTTGTTCATTAAAAAAATGTAATTCATTTTTAAAACTTGTCAACTGTCACACACAAGGATGTAGTTTATTAGGAAACACAAGGCTTATTCTATTTGTCTATTGACTATGCTTGTAAGCATGTTTGTGTGAAAGAGTGAAGGCTTTGCTTCTGAGTACATGCATATACGCAACAACACAAGTATATTCGTAATACTACCTAAGCGTCCTGCAAAAGTGGAGCTGTATCAGTAGTCAGTTATAAGTGGCAGTCAGTTCACTTCCAACAGAGATTCGAATATGAAGATTTCCTCAACATGTTTGACGTTTGCAAAGAAGTAACGTTTTACAAGTATTTCTCTTTTTTCAAAAAAAAAACAGTGACAAGGTGCATAATGAATACTGTCATCCTCTGGCATGAAGTTTCATAGTTAGTCAACCAGTCGTGATACCGGCCGGGTTTTTGCACTTTTCTCTGTAATACCTGCTGCTGTCGTTGTTCAAGAGACGAAGAAGGAAAGCCTATAAAAAAAATTCTCGCTCTCGCATCTTGCTTTGCCACAATGGAAAGATTATTATCTTCATGATTTTTCATGGTATGCATGCATGGGAATAGATAGGCTTGTTGGGTATATATGGATGTGCAAGAGGAAAAAAACGTAGGTATACTTTCAACTATCGGTGTCTATGTACTGCTAACT
>JAHZNB010003693.1:0-12575 GCA_027744295.1 Callyntrura guangdongensis
CATTTTGAAAGTTTTTTTTACTTTGTTGATAATTTACATGAATGGGTTTTAGCACTTTGAATAGGTATTTTTTAAATGCTCTGATAAACAATTTTTGCTTCGTGTATTCCAGGTACCTTATGGACTATTGTATAAACAAGGTGAGGATGCAACATCACATTTGTTAACAGAAACCGTTAATAAGCCTTCGAATCAATTAAATTGCACAGTCGATCCGGGAATTTGTAAAGAAGTATGCAACGAAACCAAACAACTTAAGTGGAGCTCCACATTTTGTGATCAAGACAGCGGTAGTTGCGTATGCGACTGTCGTGATGTAAGTCATACACTATAACATAATTGATCATAGTCCGCACACTTACGTTTATGTAAGCAACGAAATATTCTACTCCATCGTTCCTAATAAAATTACTATTATCTTTAGATCGTTCCAAAAAATTGTGAAAAGACGCCATTTACTCCATGCTTTCAAAGCTGCGTTACTAAAAATCCGAATCCAGATGTTTTCTTATACGAAGGCGGTAATTGTCCTGTCCCACAGAAAAACAGCACAGTTCAGTATCAATGTGCTTGTGAATGTACTGTTAGAGATGACTATGACGAAACAAATGATGTATAGTTTGCCCAATCACATTATGTTTAAACAACATCACATATCACATTGTTTTAAAAAAGTAGGTAAGTGTATGTACGCGTACTACATAGTTGCTTAAGTCCCACACAACTCAACTGTGCTAAACTAAATGAGATTATTTTTTCGTTTGTTAATGGCTCAAATATTAAAAATGCTTAATAAAAGAGGCGCGGTAAATTCCCAGCCCTCATAAATCTTGTAAGTGAATTAATTAAAACCATTTTTATGCAACAGGTAAACTATGTGGAACACACTCGGTAAATGTGGCAATATAAATGCCCGGCATGTACCCATTTTTACGTGGTGTTAAGGAAGATGTCACCCGCATTCAGGAAAATCTATGTTATGATTTCACCAGATTACATTATAATTTATTCTCATTATCTCTTTTATCGGCGGCGTCTTCTGTTGTGTTGAGCAGCTAACCACCAAGTTCCCGTTTTAATGCGAAACTCATGTTGGTTTACCTCTGTGGTTTTTTCATACACCGGACATGTCACATCACATTTCGTTCTCGTAAGCATGATGTCTGCCATTACTGCAGTCAATTAGTTTAGTAAAGCGTATTGGTGGCTATTGACCATCTCTGTGTTCATAAATCGTATTATTATTGATAGCAAAGCTCTAAATAAATCCCAATGACAATAGAGATAATCATATCGTGTTTTTAACATCTCAAGCTCTTAATCTACTGCATAATTATTCTCGAGGAACGGTGTAAGTTGAGTAAAATCGCCTCTAGGTTAAAACAACGGGGTTTTGTTATGCCAGTACACTTTACACATTGGTAAAGATTTGGAGTAGTAATCCCCCATCAGTATGAATTGATGAAATTACATAAGCAATTTACTCTAAGCCTCCTCGCTCTAAACTTTTTATGCTAATAATGAGCAGTATGTAATAAATAGTAGTGGCGTAACACGGTGAAAATTTAAAAATAGAATTACAGGCAAATAGCGGCAACAACAGAGAAAATGACGCTTATTTACAAGCACTTTGCCATGTTTTATGTTAATAGAACAACTTTTGTTTTAATTATATGAGCACTTGTGACATTTTATCCTAAAGATCGCAGTCACTAGTTAACTTATTGTTATTACAGAAAAGTGGATGCTGAGTGAGTTTACGACTTGACAGGTGACAATGGTATTCCTAAATATAATGGTAGAAAGAAGCATACGAAATTCAATAGTTCTATCAATCGCCAATCATCACAACCAATGCTATGCTAACCCTAACTTTGTTTGCGTAAACGTTTCAAAGATGTTCGGTAAACATGCATACATTACAACAAAAAAACCAATGTAGTGTAGTAAACCAACCAAACAAAATACAATGTAGAAGAGTTCCCAAATTTACAAGGCTACTGTGTTTAAATTAATATGTCATGTATCCAGCCGAGTTTGGTAACAATAGTTTTCTTTTCACTTCGTATCATAAATAAAACCTTTCGATTTCATGCTTATCATCATTGAACCGTACTATACAACACCATCACTTTTAAAACAGCCAGTTGACTAATTCCAAAATGTCAAAATCTTGTAAAACGAAACGTGTGAACGAGCGTAGAAATGCGGTCTGAAATGCGACTAAGTATTTCAACGACGGAACACTAGCGACTTGACATCAGGATGAACCTATAAGGCCTATTTAATGACAAATGAAGCCATTCGGAATTATACGTATAGTAGATTCTGATGTAAAACCATTCTATACAAAAACGTGACGGAATGAATCAAAAAAATTCTCACACCCATCAACAAAAACATAAGTTGTACGCATTACTGAATTACACAATTGCATTTCAACTCTTTTTCCCTTTTTATTTCTAAGCTGTGTACATTTACCAACGAATCTGTTGAAAGATCTTAAAAAATAAATGACAAAGCTTGTATGCTTTGAATTTTTATAATAAAACATGTCGCTCGTTCTGTAGCGTCATTATTTTCTTATAATGTTAGTAGCTAAACAAATAAAAATGTATGTGGCAATTTTCCTGGCATAATAACCCATCAGTAAAAGCGGGTTTTGCTCATCATGTTTATCTGACAACTTCCGATTAGAAGGTTTGCCAAAGAATGCGAAGAAGAAGTTTGAAGGACTGGAAAAAAACATGAGCCAGCCTGTATGCCATATTCACCCCTGTACTCGCGCTTTTTATCAGCAACACTTTTTATTTTTAATAACTACCGTATTTCGACACATGGTCAACGTAAGTTGTAACTACATTAATTCAATTATAAAAATAACAATCACAAACATTATATCCTCACAGTTTCACAGTATTAAATTAAACTACCCTAGATGACACTTGTGCAATTATCAAGTTTGTTTACCAACGACTTGGAAAAGAATTCTCCTATAGCTATTTTATAGCACATGCAAGAAACATAAAGCGTAACCAGGTTTTTGTAGACGCACATAAAAGTGACGTTCTTCTTGTTGTGAACAATGCTAATTAGAATTTTTTACATCGGCCACCTTACAACCAACAAAGCTGGCACAGGATGTGCCTGACTGCCTGTGCATATGTTTATACCACCGGAGACGTTTTTATGATATGTTGTGTGTTGTTTATAATTTTTACTGTCCACTTACCCTGAGGAGCTAAAATATGCGATGTCCCAACTCAGATAAAAGCGAATTGTAATGTAATGTGAGAAGGGGTAATAATGGAATATTTGAACTTTCAAAGACGTCCCACGATCTTAGGCCATATAATGTTTAGCGACATGAACGAGAAAATGCTGTGTATTTTAAGATGCAATAAATCGATATGTCTTACCTTACCACACAATTTTTTGAGTTTTTCAACTAACATTTGATTGTCACCGACGATAATTCACTGCTGCATTGATCAGCATTTTTTGTTGTCTGGTTAGTCTCTTGGTTTTGTATAAGGTACTTGGTACTTGGACAGATTTGGATGTTTGTGTATTTATTGATGAGAAGTTTATGAGACTTGTATTTAAAGAAAAATGCATGGCTCATTTATCATGGCTCAACAAATAAATGAATACATCGTGTAATTGTGTGCATGATGTTACACTGAAATTATTACGTGAATATCTAACGGATTTTAGTGACAGCGGGTCCATGATGACTGCAGGTGTATACAAACCAGAATCTTCTTGCCCAAGAAACTGCCCCAATTTATTGCTTTTGTCAAGGCTTCAGCACAAAAAATACAACTGAGCACGAGTAAATAACGTTGCAGGTTTGTTCTTTTTGCTTTTGTCAGGATACAAAGTACGGATTCTCTTCATGTTTATTTTAATGAATGTAGATAGTAGTATACATTCTGTCCATTTGGTCTCTTCAATACTCACCTTGGGCACATGTATTATTATTTTGCAGCCAAGTTATTCCAATGTACGGAGATTTAATTGCTGATACGCATTTACGATTGCAAAAATAAGAAACTGCATACAAGCATTTTTACGTGAATATTGCATGCACATTTTAACAAGAACTTCAAATACATGAATACAGTCTTGTCTAGCCGAAACTAAGATGGCATGTTTAATGATATGGTTGTAAATCATTCATTTTAGTTAGTTATTTGTGTCAGTGACAATAACTTGGTGAGGTCGACACCTGCCATGTATTTAAATCAGTTTAAATATTTTAGATGGGGCGGCTCAAAACAAAATACGTAGTGGAATGAAGTCTTGAATTTACATTTCTACTTTCTACATGACTTATATTTCTTCTCAAATTGAGCTTAAAGTTTGCTTTCACAATATCTTTAAACACACACTATAGCTCTTGACTATTACGTTGCTTCCTTGGCTCTTTTCATGGCGATTGGGTTTTTGCACGCTCGTTTAGTCTTGTCCAACGAGAAAAAATATTGTCAACACACATCTTCGCAAATTAAAATTGACCACTTGTACTAGTATTGAATGAGACTTTTATTACCGAAAGAATCCTGATGGCCAAAAAAGATACGGGGCTTGGGACGCACGGCAATAAAATCTTTTGATTGTTTTTGTAGTCTTTTACTGTGCGAGATGTTCGGTTTTGGAAAGAACTGAACGAGATTATCTCGTAGGAGCTGGCGCAAGAAGACATGGTGAGTTTTTGTTGTTCCTCCACGGCCGGCTTTTGCAACATTAAAATATTTGGTTGGTGAAGTGAACTACATTTGTCAGGCACTAACTCTTGTCTGGGGATTTGTGATTGTATTTTTTAATATACCTGGTTTTTCAGTGACATAGTTGTTTTATAACGTGCCGTTAGCCCTATTAACTCCATTGTATGTACAGGTACACAGTATAAATATGCATATTTAGCGAGTAGGACGAAAAGCAGGAAACAAATTTTAACAATTCAACAAATTGGATGCGTACCTACTATATTCTTGGTATTATATTATATCATTAATGTTATTTTTCCTGGCGAAGAAACTACTTTTTGTAGCCTCACGCACAAAGCCCTGTTTTGTAATAAAGTATCAGTAGGGGCAATAAAATAATACCTTGGTCGTAATCTAAGTGTAACTTTTTCCGGGTGTGTCTTTCTGCCCTAATCACAATTTCAGGGGTTAGTAAGTTTGAGTTTTTTTTATTTTAGCAAGTCACTGAACCCATTGTTTATTTGTGATGTAAGTTGACAAAAGCAAAATACCTAAGTTGAATAAAATAGAGGTTTTCCTTTATTCGCCTCTCTACTCATTTACCGACTTTCTTTATGTTAAGTGTTATGCGTACGTAATACTGTGCGCGATCAGCAGATGCTAAGGTAAACTATAAAAGTACGACCGACTGGTATCATCCCTACTTCAACACACCCGCTGTGCAAACTTGCAGTAATTCATTAGCCTGTTACATGATACTGGTGTGACATTTTTGAGAAACGCCAGAGCAATTCTAGGCCTGATTATTTATGTAGCACTATATGTATTTATAGTATAACGTTAATTAATATGGTACAATTATAACTGGGCGCTGTCAGTTTAACATAGTTATCGAAAACGCAAAAAACATCTAAGAGTTTGTAGTTGTGATGATTATGGTGAATTCCACTTTGATCCGTTACACGGGTCAAAGTTCATGCAATTATATTTAAGGGATATACACATAATATATATATAAGAGCTTGTATCATTAATCCCATTCCTTCCCTCGGAGTCTGGTGTCGGGTCAACTTCAAACTCATCCAAAATTTTAACTATGTACACAATGCACGGCCGAACACGAAAAAAACACAATTACATAAATACTTCACAGGCAGGCTGGCCGTAAATAAACATACAAACACTCCGAATTTCAGATGACATATGGTATCAGGTAGTGTAGACTTACACAAGTGGCCATGTTATTTCTAGTTAGATTTTTACTAGACAAAACCAGAAATACGTCCAAAATTTAAAACTGTCTAGCATATTGCTAATATGACGATGACGGTAGGCTATACACATCAATAGTTACGCGCTATTAAGGTTTGAACAGGATGGTTTTGCTACTATCTCGAAAGCCAATACAACTATACATACGTCTTTTTACTTTGCCGCCGAAGATAAGCTACCAACTGTCATAAAAAAACTTTTAAAAAGCCTCCATTCAACGAGAATTATCCTCCATTTGTTTGTAGACATGTTCATCTCTAATGTCTCATGAAGAAACAAAATTCTCGGATCTCTTCAGGGATCTTCAAGTTTCTTTTGTCAACCAGCCTGTAGCACTTTTATTTTTGTTCATCGAAGCACACCAATAAAAATGATGGTTTCTGAATATGTATTCGTCAGACGGATATTGAAACTGAAACACGTCAGAGATCTAAAGAAGAAGAAAAAAAACAGAATTCTTTATCGCAAAGAATGTATAATGTCCACTACAGGTTGAAGATAAGAAAAGTGACTGAGTGAAACTGAAAGGAATTTTAAGCCAAAATAAAACTAAAGCTATATGTAAATATAAAGTAGTAATTAAATTTAGAGTGGAGGGAGAGCAGTGAACTATCATTATTACCGCACAAAAAAAGACAAACCATAGTACGTATACACCAACACCATTCACAAAGAAATTTTGTAAAAATCTACGACGCGAAATACAAATAGTCATGCAAATAGGCATTCATCGATAAGGAGGTACTCACATTAAAACTGTAATATAAAAGTATCTTTTGTAAGTCTGATAACGATCAAAATAGAAGATGGATGGTAAATGGTAAGTAGTCATATCGGAGATCAAATGCGAATTGCAGACTGATAAAAGTTTATTCTGAGTATGGTGCGGGTGGTATGTCCATTTATTTTATTGTCTGTTCTACTCGTCTGAATTAAAATATCCTGATTAGCAACAACTCGAATCTAATGGGAAAGTGAGAAGAAAGTGAAAATAGAAGTACCTACCTAAACATATATTATGCGGCATTATTTATGGTTTTCTCAACCCAGCCACGCACCTACTGTACATACAAAACTGATTATAGGGTAGACACAAGATGGTAAGAAAAGCTTTATGAGTTCATGATACAGGAATCGATAATGGATCCAGTACATCAACAAGAGTCATTTTCAACCTGGCGACATGCCGCCTCACTCTGTGTGTACGTAGGTATCTATCTGTATTTGTATTCATCATCAACGGTCAATTGTCCCCTCAGTTGAGGTAGTATAGCTGGATTCAGGTAATTCCCAACTAGTTGTGAACATTTATTTTACATTCTCCATTTTAAGATGAAGACAATGATCTAATAAATTTTAAGCACACAATAAAGAGGAGTCGTCCATAATTTATGGATACGCAAAAAAAAATCCTAAACGGAGTTTTTGCTTTATTGCTAGAGATATGCCCTCAAAGCAAGACGCCTATGCATGCTACAAACAAACTATCTGGTTCATAAACCAAGTATACATGTAAACTCACTAAAATGACATACATTTAATATATTACGGCTTCTTTTTACTTGGCAAAACAGTTGCATGCGCAACTTGGTTGTGCGGATCATGACAGTAAATCTAATCATTTCCCTTTCATCTCGTCATTATTATTCACCCAGCTTAAGTAATAAGCATAATAAAGATGATGGGGGATCAAAAATACTTACACATACCTAGATACACAAGCGCATTATTACAATGACAAGTCAAATAGACTGGTTAGAAAGTGAGGAAAATAAAGTTCAACTGTTTTCAAGGTAGAAAGTTACTAATGATCCTGTGTGTGGTTTCAAGATCATGTCCTGAAATGAAAATGATGTCTATACTCATTTACAACTCAAAAAATGCGCCATTGTCCTGGCTGTATTGGATTGAAAAAGTTCGCAAAAATGAGGTGACCAAATGAGGTTGAGTTACTAACCAAACAACCTCTCGCCGAAGTAAAGAAGAGTAAAAATTTGCGTAAATGCGGTACATCAGATAGAATGACATCAGGTAGTAACCGAATGTTCATGGGTAATTCAGAAAGAGTACGTGTGTAAGAGCTATTCGTTTCAGAAGAAACTGAGAGTAGACCATAAATTCCAGTATTGTCTGCAAGAGTAACTTGACACCCATTGACAAAAGAAGATAACCAGAGGTAATAATAAAAATGCTCAATAAACAATCAATATACCTACACGAAAACAATTGAATCCACTTCAAGTTGAAGGCAAATGCCCCAGGAGTCTGTCCTCGTCCCATAAAATCGATAAGGACCGGGTTCCTGATTTAAGGTAGGTTATCTGAGGCGCTATTGTTTTTAAACATTTTATATTTTTCTTTTCAATAAAATTTAAGGTGGTTGGACTCGTTGGAGCTATCCAACAATGTTAGAAATTAGAAATACAAGATGATGATACTAATGCGTGACCGTATGTTGATGTAGTGTGGAGTGCAAATTTATAAGTAGCTCGGTTGCAGTTTGATATATCGATTAATCTTTTTTCATTGCCACCTTAATCTCTCTGCGGTTGATACTGTACTCCTGTTCAGAAAGGGAACAAGGAACGATGACTGTCAATCAGACAATACATGCAAGAATAATGTGTATTGTCGCCTAATGAACTGATAAATACTTTAAACACGATATAATTCAAGTTTCAGCAACACTATTGATTTCCTATCATTTTGCAGTTTTTATGCAAGGTTAAGATAGTGCGAGGGAACAAAGTTGAATAAAAAAGAGCTCTAAACTCTTTATTACAGACTCGCAAATTTTGGCGACTTTCATTTTCGCATAGACAATGCCCCATTACTGTCAAAGTCGTTTTGATGTTATTAGAATGATGACATTTTTATGTGACGACATGCCAGTAATTACAGAATTAAAAGAATTCCGCGTTGTTTATTACCCTGATATGGGCTGTCAAAAAGGGGAAAGACCTTAGATATTTCGGAAGCCTCAGAATGATGAATTTTTCACCTGATGGAAACCGGTAAACAAGAACAACAGACTGGGAGAAAAAAAGATATGCGCATAATGTAAAGTATATGTATGTAAAGATTGAGATAAGATCTGCCAGGTGTTTTGGACCATGTTAGGCAATTAAAAGAGGAAGTGGAATTTGCAAAAAATCCCTTTATCTTAGTATATGTCTCCGTATCGAATACATTTTGTAAGAAAGGTAACGAGAGTCCATTTCACAATTCCATCAGTTTCCTTTTCAATATTACGTTTTGTTTCTGCACATTAGAAAACTATTTTGCAACACTGAGACAAAAGAACATTTGCGGACAAGAAGATAAAACGACCAAAGCTTTCAACAAAATAATCTCTTCTTTTTTTTAAAAAAATGTCAAGTTATGTAGTTTTGGTACGACCACAAACTTTTGCTTGTAAAAAAACTGCAAGACATTGTACACTGCACAGGGCATTGGTCTAACTTGTCATAACTTTTCAGCACTTTTTCACTCTGTTAGGAACTATGTAAACTGTTAATTGTTTTCTATCTTACAACATCGTGTAGTGTTGTGATTGATGGCACTGGAGTCATTAAAATACAAGATGAAAAACTTTAATAATACTAAGTTGGATGAGTGCCAGAAAATTACCTATATCAATTATTGTATTTTTTACAATTCCAAATTAGGTGGCAACTAGTTCGAATGGTTTTATTGAATCATGCATGATTTTTAATTCATGTGCTGAAATGCTGAATTCAACATATACATTATCGCATTTACCCATTGGAATGATCAATTTTAATGTGACGCTTGTTTAGTTTGTGTTACAATTCACAAGTTTTACAGATGCACATTCAAGAGCAGCGACACTTGATTTTAATAACTGAAAACATGGAAGTCAAACTGACGCAAACATTTCATACTACTAGGCATACCTATGTCAAGTTTGGAAACTTTTGATTCTAGTAGCTAATGCAAATGCATCTTCCCAAAATACATGCAAGTCGTACTGTACTTTAAACACTATGGACACAGGCTACACGAAACGACACATTGGTGGGTTGTGGCTACGAATGCTTAGGGGATCGGCTCGGGGACCAGTGGGTAGTAAAGGGTAGGCTTCTGAACACTATGGAGTATTGTAACGCACTACGCACCCAATACGTAAAGTCAGTATGAATTTTCATATTTATGCTTTCAAGCGAACTATTTTCAGGTAATTGCAAACAACACATACCTACATCTATTCACACTGGATTGGTGGAGAAAGGAGTTATCAATGTACCCGAAACAGTTTTTATGCAGCAGATATTCCTTTTTATCAGTATGTCTTGTGTGTTTGCTTTCAGCTCAATTCTTGGTAATTGTTAAGTTGTTCTCACTAGTTTTTGCTTTTAAGATCTTAGTTCATGCTCAAATACTTTTTACAACGAACCTGAGCTTCAGTCAATAAGATGTTTACGTTAATGTTAAATGATTGTTACTCAATTATTATAATGGAGACAGATACAGGAAGTGAAGCCATCAGATCAGATTCTGATTATAAGATCGGATCAGAACATGTAAGTAAGTATAATTTTGACGGATACACGTTTATAGGTACAGCAAGGATAATGAATGATGTATTCAATTCGTCAAGTTGTAAAACTTTTGTCCAAATAGGTACAATAAATACCGCGATCAAATGATCAGCAAAGATCAGCATTACTAAACACAGTTAATTTCAATTCAACGCCTGTCACATAGAGCTGTAAATGTGTTTGTTCAAATAAATATTTTAATGAGTATAGTTGTTGCAGTGCGTAGCTGTGTAGATGCACTCCATGCTATTAACAACCCGACATGTTATGAAACAGGACGTTCAGCCGGCGATTCATCATTCAAGTTTGAAAACAGTTCAATATAAAATGCAAGTAGAAAGTAAAAGAAACGAACATGCGTTTGTAAACGTGTTGGTGTCCGTCATTTTCCAACTTGTTAAATTCTGGTACATAAGAAGGCGATGACCATTATAGAAGAATTTATAATTCAAAATTTCTTATCTTAATCTTTCATCTGGTATTAAGTCCTTGTTTGTCATTGGCGTCACGTTCCACACAAAATACAAAGACTTCTTTACAAGAAAACATCTGATATGCCCCGATTTTTTAAGGAAATTCTATAAAGTTGCTTTACGAGATTCTTGGCGTGACCACCTTTCTCTCGTTCTAATGACGAAGAACAAAACAATGCATTTTGGAGGGAACAATGTCATTTCAACTTTAGCTGAGTTTGTAAACTTAAATGAAATCGTCAATTATCAAAGTTTTAACGGAATCAATTTTTAAGTCCGCACAATTTTGCATTATATTTGCATTTCATTTGCAGGGATGAGTTAGGAAATTCCAAACATTTTTTAACACAATTCTTTTGAAGTATTTAGTGTGGTACAAAAATGTATACTCACCAGATTATAGTAACACGTTCAACTATTCAACATTATGGCGCTTTGCAATGTGTATTGTTTGATATAATCTTCATTTTCATTTACGAACAGCTATATCATTGACTTGCAGTTTTATTATTTGTTGTTAGGTCGTATACATTAAAACTGGGGTTTGATTTTGGTAATCGACTCGTACTTACCTTAATGGACTTTTGCATCGTTACACGGTACACAAGAATTTGTACATGTATACTTACAAATCTGAAACGAATGTTTAAGTTCAAGTATATACGCATACTTTGTAAGACACCAAAAATGCTGCTGGTCGTACATTACAAATGTGTAGATTTAACCTAAAATCTAAGCTTTGTATATGTAGTAATATGAAACAATTACAAGATAAAATTCATATTGTACAATATGTACATATATGCATACACCTTTTGCCATGACGGGTCTGGCGTGGTCGAGGCATGATCTAATATTAACAACTCAATTAATTAATGTGAACATGTCATGTGGGATTACGCACACGCCTTTTTCCTACAGTTTTTTTTGTAAAGTTAATGACATTTTGTTGCCTTTGGCGTTGACACTACCTTTACATTGTACTGTATCTAGCCAGTACTACAAATATAATACGAACTAGCCCGTAGCAATTTTATTACTGGGACATGACAAGACAACCACACACACACAGAGTTCTGTCCTGCACTGCCCACCCTATTGTTTTTCTTGACTGATAGCTGTTGATACTGATTTCATAATTTGTGCGAGCGGAGGTGGCTTTTATAGAAAACTCCCAGGAGTACTTACTTACTTAAAAGGGATAATGTACTAATGATAATAATGAATACGATAATAAAATTATGAGGGTATTAGCTTATGTTTTGCATGTTTACTCAGCTAACCTCTTGTATTTAAGCAGTAATACAATCCCATGTACCTTTATTTAAACTTGTAAAGGAAATAAAATAATATTAATTCCATTTGTGCCAAATGAAAAATATTAAATATTAAGTAAAAAACCAAACTGGTACTACTGCTACCTACATTGGTGAGTCAAGCCAACCCCTTACGTTACTAATTTTAATGTAACACTCACTAAGCTCACATTCAGCATTATTTTGAGAGAAATTAGACAGTTTTAGAATTAAAACCTGCTTTTCATATCACTAATTTTT
>JAHZNB010003694.1:0-10552 GCA_027744295.1 Callyntrura guangdongensis
CCTTTCTCTCCGAAGTTGCAGTTTCTTCCTAGAAAACAAACAAAAACACTGTGGTTATTGCCCATAATGCAGTTTCTTGAAAAATCTGCTTAAAACAATCTGTGAAATTGTATTGCTGGAAGCAATTTTTCGCTCCATTTTCGACGGTTGTGGTAGGCATGAAAAAGTCACCAAACTACGAATTAAACAAAAGAAAAGAGCAAGTACTCAACAAAAAAGTTTTGTAACTCTTTTTACGCTCGTGGGCTCGGAATATAAAGTGTCATTTCCAGCGACAATCTGCCAAAATTAAACAGCGACAGACGTACAACTCGCTCGTCCCTTCTTCCCCCATCTTAATCAAATCAAAGGTAAGTACACAAAAAACTAAGAAATCGTCATGATCAAAGCATTTTTTTGTGTTGGAGCATTTCTGCCTTTCTGCTACTTTTTTTATTTCTGCGTAAAAGGAATGGGGTAGATAATTTAACAAAAAATTGCTCTGGGAAAGACGAGAACAGCGATGTTATTTTTGTTACTTTGGTACATAAAACACGCTTGGTTATTTGGTTGGCCAATAATTGGTAGATAGTTTCACTTCTGGGTACAAAAATTTCACAACGCCCTCATGGTTGTTGTTGTTTTTACTAAATGTTGGTTTTGGCTATGGTTTACAACGAAAAATATGTTGTTATCTAAATTGTTTGTCTTTTGCAATGCGTATACATTTGGTGTTGACAGAAGCAAGTGATAATACAACGACGTAGCAATCCCAGAAATTGCATGCATTATCACAGACATGGAGCCATGAAACGTGTCATAACATTGTATGAGGAAAATTTCAATTTTCATAAAGGTGAACGGGATGATGACGACGAGTATACAAGAGGTGTGCGTCGTAAACACAAGACTGAAAATTGGGTAACATTTCGACATGGAAGTAGCTTCTCGTAAAAATAACTGAATGATATTTCTTGCTTTCTAGCTGAGTTAATCAAAAGCGAACAAACAAGTGTATCGCATTAAATACTTTCATCATAAGTTGGTAAATAAAACATGGTATTATTTTTAATGAAAAGTTTACACGTGAAAAAACATGCAAATGTATATGTATGAGTGGGGTGACAAGAGGAAGATTCTAACGATTAAACAGTACGGTTTATATATTTCTTCATGATTGACAGGACCGAGAAATAAGCCATGGAAAAAAAGTTTGACGCTGAATAAGTAATTGAGCATCTGAGTGGGTAGCGTGTAAGATGCAGAAATATAGATTGAAAGGAAATCTATGCATGTTACTTTATTAAGCATTATGTAATTTTACCAGTTAGAAACATCAAAGACGTGTCTGCTTTCACACTACTCCTGCTCGTAGTCTGTTTTGGAAAACCGGAAAGCGCTATAGGAAAACCATAACTCTTTTTTGACAACCACACTTCCCGGTTCAATAATATGTGTCATATGCAAATTAAATATAAAAAATTATATTGAATCAAAATACGCAACAAGGAAAAAAATACTAGGAAAAGCCCAAGCCGTTTATTCAGTGAATACATTTAAGCACATAAAAAGCACAAATGCCAAGGCGATATAAGTTTCATTTCCTCGTATTTCAGTGCTATTAGCTGAATTCTTCTTTATTTCGTCGTAGACGTTCACTGTGTCTTCTTCTGGTTTCACTAACCGTCAACCCTATTTATTATTTAAACATTCAAAAAACTATAAATGCACTTTAAATTGTGTTTGACTCTACAACAGGATAAATTTTTTTATATGTTTTATTGAAATTTCATGGCGTACAAAACATGTGTTAAAAAACGAAAGATCCTTCACTTCTTACCATTTCCCCCAAATGGTGGTAAACAAGAGTTTGTTGTTGAATAAAACATCCAACATTTTCTTATGTCGTAAGAATGAGCTTTGGGAAGCATTTCTATTTATACAGTTAGAAACTTTCTGAACGCGACGTTTCCCATTTTAGCAACAGCAGTGTTGTAAATGTGAGTTATCATTAAATTTACCCATACAAAAACATTACATCACTCACGTACAACATATGGTAGTTTGTTGTATGCCAAGATGAAAACCTGTGTGTGTCCTGGCCACAATTTTGCTGGTAAGTTCTGTACAAAATTTATAATTCACAAGAATTTCCCTGAACTTCAGGGCCTGAAGGCCTGATACAAACACACTCTTACCGGCTATTATAGATAACTGCCAGCTAGTCCAGCTTATTATGGTGTCGTCTGTAGTTATTTCCAAACGCAATTATGTCGTCATTTTATTCAAAACAGCTAGAACGTGTAGTACCCAGCCTTTCCTTTATTATTATCCACCTGCAAATGACGCTATCAAATCCGATTAGGAAAACTCGTCATATCATTGTCAATGTTTAATTCCGTGCCGTCATTGCCGTCCCGCGTATTTCCCATGGAACCAAGCTACGGTGTGTAGTTCAGCAGAGCAGGACATGTGCAAACTTGTAGATGGCATAAAGCAAGATATTATTATACAAGTGTAGTAATCAATAGTTTTGAAGAAGCAAAATCCTCATACAATGGCGCCTTGACTTGTCAAAATACCTGACAGTCTCGTCCTCTTCATGTCCTTTGACAGGATTGTTGTTATCATTATTATAGCTTGCGTGACATATGCACACGCGTCTGTGGGAATATGGCAATATGACTGTGTGTGTTCTAATGCCAATTTTCATTTTCATTCATTTTTTTAATCCGAACCTGCAGTAAAACAGACAATTGGATTACGTCGGTATTCCACAAAACAGTGTAGACACCTATTTAGAACAACACATGTACTGATTACTTGTATCAGTGAATAAAGTCAATCTCAACATCAATATCCATGACTAATGGTTAACTCAGAGAGCTGTCTCCGTTTGTCAATTACTCGCTAGGATTTTATAAAAAGTTGCTTTTTTATTTGTATACAGAGATTTAATGTCCTTCATTTTGATTTTCATCACAAGACAAGTAATATAATAACAAGTAGTATTTTCAAGGTACACCGTGCATAGTCACTTCATTTTTTAATTTAACTTAAAATGTACAAGGGCCAAGGTTTCCAACACACATCTAAATTTTCAGGGAAAATAGATCCATCATTCCAGTATTAGTCTATCCTCAGTTGTCCATTTATATTCTCGCTATTCCAATTTTGCAACGGCCAAGAGAAATTTTTTGAAATTTGAGCACCAAAAGAGAGGAACGAGATTTTAGTAAGAAAATAGACACTCAAGGACATATTTACAATTACCAAAATATCCAAACGAATGAAAAAATAGGTCAATCCAAATTCATGTCTCTCTTTGACCAAATTTTTTATCTATTTTTCTCAAAAAAGAGAAAGCACGCCAATCATCAGTTATTCGAAACTACTACTGTATACCCATATTATGTACCATGTCGTGGCTTCTCCTTCTTTAGCATCAATTTTTCGCTTGTGAAGGTCAGCCCAATGCCCTTCAACCTAGCTTTTCACATTCACAGAAAGAATTTTTCATTTTAAAATCTTGACTAGTCTATACACATATTTATGTATACGAACACACGTGCGGGAAGGCATTATTGTACAATATTATAGGCGCATGTGCACCTTTTTGTATTCATGCATAACTCTTGTTTTAATACCTGTATTGAGGGAACAACTCGTACCGTTTTCCACCCAAAATTCTCAGAAATGTAGTAAAAGAATAATAGATGCCTTGTCGAGGTTCCATTGTTCTCTGAAAAAGACAACTACACGTTGTTAGTAAGTATGTAGACGAGTGCGAACGAATAATCGCAGTAAATGCGGGGAAGCCATGCTCTCATGACATCGTGCTGTAGTACTAGGAATACAAAACATGACTGCGACTTGGTTTACTACGATTATTACTAAAAATTGTTTGTGTCCCTACTATACGCCTTCCATAATTCCTGGAGCATTTCGAGAATAGTAGTGCACGGGGAATAAGTACTATAAGAAAGATGTTGAAGTAGTTTACCTACTACTTCATTCTTCGAAAAGACAAGCAACGAAAGGTTTTTGTCGTCTTTGACGTGACTTGAATGGCAGTATAGAATTTCGTACGCCAACGCTAAGTCTGTTGTACCATATCAGGAAAAAGATAACAAGGACGCTGCTGCTACTTGTCCATGAACTCCACAACTCGTGTCTGGAGATGACGATGATGACGACAATAATTTGCTGGCGAAAGAATACTGATCTTTGTGTAATAGCCAACAGTTTGTCAACCAACATCCCAGTTTCTATTCTCTCATCATATTCCAAGTTGTTTAGGAGCACAAGGGTTCTTGATTCAATCATTTACATTTATCGTGAAAATATTTACAAATATCACGCTGCGCTGCGCTGCATGAAACAAGGAAATAAAATAAGAGACCGAAAGACGTTAAAAGGTTTATTTCCTTTTCCAGTGCTCCAACGGAGGTTAAAAACGACGACGCAATTGGTAAGTGTATCTTGGAAAAGCAAAAGGAAAAGTTAGAGAAAATGCGGGGTTTGAATGTATTAATGACTCCTCGGAGAAAAATGCTATACCGTGAACATGTGGAACAACAGGGAAAGGCTAGTGATCAGACTGTTTTCATGGAAAATTTAATAGGTTGTCAAAAAACTCCCGCAACGATATTGATATAGTCATCATTGTCGTCATTCGTCGTCTATTTTTTATTGTGTAGGTTTTTTAGCGTTTCTAAGAGCAACCACGACTTTCTTGTAATTTCCTATGTAATGTTTAAAATGGTCCTTTGTTTGTATGAATCGACGGGATATTGAATTACACTAATGTAACATTTCCCTCTCTATACTTCCTTTACCTCTCTCTGGTAAAAACAAGAAATTATTTGCGAAAGGTAATGTACGATTTGTATTTATGAGGATGAATACATACTACCAACGTCGGAGGAGGCACATCTCATGATATTTGATAGAGTATCCCATGCTGAGGCTCAATCACGTACCACAGTGAGGAAACCCTATCCCAAGGAATCCATTTTTGACAAATCCGGGTGATATTCGTCTGTTTAAAAAAAGAGAAACAAGATCCAACATGTGGGAGTATCATGAAAAACACTGGACAACGGCAGCAATAACAACAAGGCTTTATGTACTTTTTACGTCATCGGCTACGGGAAAGTGTGTCATAAAACGTAAACAACCATTCTACTTCCATCAACCTATATCTGTCACATGCAACAGCTTACGGTTGAGAAAACAAACAAGTTAATGTGATACAGCAAAATGGTTGTACAAAAATAATGGCAACCATCAGATGAATCGGTTACGTATAAGGGAAAACGTAAATTCTTTGCTGGGAAGTGACTTTTATTTCGAGGTATCGGTGGTATTCCATTTTTGCGCAAATATATTTCATGTCGACACCACTCGAAGGGAAATAAACTAGAAACTCACTCAGGATAAAATTAAAACATGAATGTTGGATATTAAATTAACCCACGCGCACTACTAACCTTTAATTTTCTCAGAAACTTTTAGTTTGCAATTTCAAAATTTCTCTTAAAACATGTCGCTTTCCTTTCTTTTTCTCCTTCGTCGTCGTGTTGTTGTTCGCTTGTATAATAATGATAATGATGACAAAAAGAAACATCATGTTCAATTAAGCAGACATGATTCCAACTGCTAAAGTGCATAACTACTCTTATTTGTACCTAGACGAACGCGTGTGTTGAAGTGTTTTTCTCACAAATTACAAAGCTTACAATTTTGTGTTTGCTAACTTCATGGAAAAGAAGGTTTTCATTTGACAAAGTGGTTCGTCGTCGAATCGTAATTAATTGTAAAATAGAAACACTGCGCACAAAAAGTATTGATAATAACAAAAGGGGATTAAGTGATAAAATCGAAACATGTTCTTTTTTTTACAAAGCCTGTTCTTTTGTAAAATTGATGACAAGGTAACTTTCTAATTTTGTTTCACAGTTTTTGTTTTTCATGCAAAACATTATCAGACAAAGAAGAAGTCATGGATATTTTTCAAAGCTCAAATATGAATTAAAAATACTGTTGTGTAATATAGAATGTCGAAAAAACGCTAGCAGAGAGTTGGTATGTTTACATCAGACACACGTTCTCGGCGCCCATTTCATTAGAATGTTTATTTTTAGCAAATAAAAAGCTAAAATTATACCTAAACCTATAGCGCTTCGTCAAAAGTCAATTAAGAACAGACAGACAAACACTTCGTCTTCAATATTTGCTACAAATTACATTCCTTTTAGATTTCGTACAAACAAACTACGAAACACGTACAAATTTCATTTAAGTACGCGCCGGTCTGGTTACTTTATGCATAAAAATTTTGTATGAATGCAGTTTTGCAACACACTTTTTCCGCCGTGGTAGCCCTAGTTAGACTGGTGATAATAATGAACAGGATTTCAATTCCAACCCAAATCTCAGCACAATCATGTCGGCATGGACCTAGACATGCACATCTATATGTTTCACCAATGTGTGGACAAGGGCTACTGCGAAGGGGAAAATAGTACGAGCCGCACCACCGTCACGGCAGTCGATAAAACCGCAATGCTGAAGATATTTATTACGTAGCATAAGTTGGATAGAGAAAAAAGTTCGAGTATATTTGAACATTGCATGCATTCCGGCCCGTATTCATTATTAATGACACGGGAAGAGAGAGAGAAAGCGAGAGATGCACGTAAGTTAACTTAGGCAAAAGGATATCCCTACTAGCAGAAAGAGTAATACTGTCCAATTGTTAAAGGAAATACAATCTTAAAATAACAGCCATACCGACTGATATGACGCAAAGAGTGCATTATTTAATCACCATCGCTGTAACAAAATTTCAACACGTCAAGCTTTCTCTTTCCTCTTCCATTTATAACCCGTTCAAAATTTATAGAGAAAAACCATGCTTGAATATGATAAGCAGGTTTTGTACCTAAAGTGACGGGGATGTCATGTCTGTCATCAATAGCCTGTTCTTCTTTGGTTGAAGAGAGATATGGTACTATATAGTTGCAGCGCATTACTTTCCTTCTGTTATTGCTTCATCTCCAAAATGGTACCGATTGAGAAAAGGAACGAATGAGAAAGAGAAAAGGACCTGGGAAGAGAGTCGGAGAAAGCATCAAACAGAGAGAAAGTAGGATTGCTAGTGCTCATAGTAAAAAAGTGGTTTATCAGCCAGCAGAACTTTTAACAAACGCAGTTGCCATAAGAAGAGCTGGTTGATCTCATTTCATCTTCCCCGCTCTCTTCCTAAAACTAAGACAAAAATAATAATGACCTTTAAGCTCTCTCTCTCTCTATCTTTGTCTCCTTTCGTGTATTTTTCTTATTAAAATGATTGTTAGGTCATCCGGTTGCTATTTTCCTTTTTCCCCATATTATTGTTAAAATGCTTTTTGTTTTTTATTTTGTCATTAGCCGGTTTTTGGTACTTCTGATGACGTTCTCGTTTTTCTTGTTCACGTCAGCAGCCCTTGTCCTGCCGTGAAGCTCCAAATAGCAATAATCTCAGTCATCATTACTCCCTTTCAACTTTGTACCACTACCCCCACGAATCCCACCATCACACTAACACCAAAATGAGCTGATGTTATTATCATTATCTGAAGAATACCAGTATTGATGGTGGAGAACAATAGAGGAAACGAGAAGGTTTTACCCGTAGCAGTTGTCATAAATAACCGTAAATGAATGGAAATTGATGATGTTATCGTTGCAAGCAGGAACAATAGCCGCATTATTTTTAACATCCCTTTCTAAAGAATCCAATTTGTCAAACATTATGATGGTGTTCTTTCTACGACAAACTTTCTGGTATTGGATTTCCCTACACACGAATCACTTTAGCGAAAGTAATCTGCTAAGGTGTCTTCCAAGAAGTGGGGTATAATACGGCGGACATGCAGTAGGTATCTTTTCGTTTACTAGCAGGTGATACGAAATCATGCTGTAAAAATTATTGAAGCTTTTTTAACACCATTTCAAGAATAAGTCGTTTATCGTTGTTCTACTAGTGACAGCCAAGACGAAGCTGAAAACCGTGTATAATTTTATCACTTTATGATATTTTTGACGTCAGTGCAACGTTGAGCCTGTGCAACAACGATTATAAATGATACCGACACTATTTATGATACTTAATTAATAATTAATAATTAATATTAATTATTTTTCGCTCACAAACTCTGTTCATTTATTGTTATTATTAGGATTCCAATGAAATCACCGTATCCTGTCTTTCAAGTAAAAAAGTGCATTACCTCTATATCTTTAGGTTTGTTTTCAATGGTACCCACAGCTAATGCTTCCTGCTCAATTCATTTGAAAACGTTTTTCATTCTGAGTTTAACTCGTGCTATTCCTTTGTCCTTTTTCGTAATGTGTACCGTCAATTTAATAACCGCTACTTATTATACTACTTTGTCGCGTTTTCTGCAGGCCGTTTTGTCTAGGTTGCAAGAACCACTTAAATTTTATGACAAGTTTCATTACTACATTCCCTTCAGACCCTCTTTACACGCTCAATGGAATGACAATGACTTGATTATTGGGGTCTCTACCTGGAATCCCGTTTTTTAAAACAAGAAAGAACGTGGTTTTAGCACTGACAAGGGACCCATTTTGTTCAAGATTAGTCATCTCAAAGGGTCTACATGTTGTAGGTTGGTAGGTAGTAAGACACATTTTTAAACCAATGAAGACAAAATCCCGGGGTCACATAAAAAATTGAAACGGTGTTTATGTAGCAATTCAGGATTTTAACTGTCGCCATTGGACTCAAGGGGACCAAACAAACACACGCAATAATTATTGTGTGTCTTCGACATATCGGTTCCCTTGTGAGCATCATTATTTTCCTGATGTGTAGTCCTCGTATTTTCTCTCAAGGTAAATTTCATTCCCTCCAGCTATTGCAGTACGTATAGTCGTCGTTATTATTAGTATTACTACTGTTTGTAATACAAGAACATGATGTACAATACATTTTGTTTGACCAGTTTGATCAAACATGGAAACACACCAACGTCACTGTCGACTCGAGAAAAAATTTCGGTGAAATACCAATTATATACGTAAAATGAGACGGAACAAAAAGGTTTTTCTGCTTTTAGACTCAGGTCCCGGATGTATACATAAAATGCTGGAAATACGTACACACTTCACAAAAAATATTCAAGAAAGGAAAACCTTGTGTTATGGTCATGTTTTTCCTTGAAATATTGTACAAGTAGAGCAAAGTGTACCTACACTGTAAGATTGTCGATATCTGCATATATCTGAGACTTTCTTTGAGTTTACATTGTCCCGCCGTTTCCCTTTCACTGTTGGTGGAGCTCTCTTTCTCTTTATGTAGTCCGGTGATGGAGGTGTGTGGCGAGAAACTTGTTTATTTTTCGTAGAAAACTCCGGAAAAAAATCTTGCCTGGCCTGTCACGTTTTATTATAGTAAACCAAGCGGAAGGGGCCAGTTACATATAATTTAGGCATATTATCCATCTCTCTCTCCGTATCACTTAATACTGGCTTAAATATAAGTTTAAGCAGCAATAATTCCTATGACAAGTGTAAAACAAGTGGATGGAATGCTAAAAGAAGGTAATTTTCTCTGTCAGTCTCAGTTGTCCTGCTTGGCATGTAGCCGTATCTTTACTTCCGTTCCCGTTTTACCCACAGTTGATAGCTTTCCCTGAAATGCTGGTGGTTTTTATGGTTGGACTACTTCCCATGAAATTGTTCTCGGGTACCAAAGAACCGAATATGTACACACACGTGAGAGCTCTGCATATCATGTACCAAAATATACGGCAGTAACAAGGTGAAGCACTCCTTTCCCACAGCTTCAAGTGAGTGTTCATAATACCTAATGCCAAGAAAAAGTAACAAGCTTGAGGCGAAACTGTATCTAGTACACTTAAGGTTGTACGCACATTGTTTCTTCCAAGTTCACAAAAATTGGTGAAATAAGTGACGACTGCACTGCAATTACTGTATTTCGGGTTAATCCTTGTAGTTCTTCTTGGATTACATAACAACTTTAATAAATGGTTATTCGCTTGGATGTACCTTTAAAATGATGTTTGACGTTTTCTCTTTTTTGCCAGGTTGATTGTCATCCTTAGTCCAGGGACCAGACCTTGGTACAGCGGCGCTGAGCTCTTCATCATTATCTTCTGAAGCATGGACGAACTTGATCTCATTCGACGCGATGTGAATTGCACGAACCTTGAGGACTGTCCTCTGGCCTTTGGAAATTACACAACAACTAATGAGAGTACACACGATGGATGGTATCAGTACTATCCGGATTTTAGTCAGGTAATTTTATTATAGTTGGCTTTCTTTCATTATACTTCAACTTACGATCTGAGTAAAAATAAAATATTGCTTGAGTGGTTGTCCGTGAATGCAAATGATACTTGTTACATTCAGAAGATCTACACGCAAAAATGGAGACCTATACTGCGATATACATTAGAGGATTTCATAAATCTGGTTATCTTTCCAGAGGCGGTAATTGGCGTGAAAACGCCAGTTCACTGCAATACAGAGAACCGTT
>JAHZNB010003697.1:0-14063 GCA_027744295.1 Callyntrura guangdongensis
CAGCGCAGCACAGATTCTTTGCAAATTCGCTTATTTCTGTTTGAATGGAACGTTATTGTACGACATGGTCATCAAGACGATAATATTCCTTAATATGCGGTGCTTGGATTTTGGCAAGCAAAAGTTTTTCTTGTACTTATGAAGATGGTTAGGTACACACAGAAAAAAATACAATTTAACAACATCCATTACTCCATGTAGGTGCCATTTTGTTTACTCCAATGAATCCATTTAGCACATAATACATTACATTAATATACATGGATTAGTTTACGACAGGATATCTACTGAAATTGCAGTACAAATTACAAAAGCAAGATAAGGTTACGTCAAAACATTATTTTATATCCTTCCGTTTTCATCTTTAGCGAAAAATTACGACACATCCTTTCAGCTCGTTGCGGCTTGCTGCTGGCACTTACCACCCTAACGCGCTTGAATTCTCGTCTCTGTGCACATTTTCAAGATACACAACAATGCTAAGCAGCATGGGAGCGAGAGATGAAGTTGCAGTTTTGCATGCAGAGAATACACACTTGTATCATCAAAAATCTTTAAAATAAGTGTACTTTTATGTTGCATTTTGCTGGGGAATCATGCATAATGCGTGCATATATAAAGACGATAAAAAATATTTTTCATGGAAAACAAAGTAAGATAAAAGTACAAAAAATATAATTATTATCATAATCACAATAACAGGCCTTTGAAAGAAAATGAGTATGTTGCAGGGGTAATATGTGGTTAATTTCATATAAGCCTTCTTCATTGTGCATAAAATTGCTCCAAACTGAAAGACACTTTGATTACCTACACAAGAGATTAATTATTTATCAGCTATTCTGTTTATTATCATCATACGCTACATGATGTAATGAAAAACTAATCATACTAAAAGGAGTATTTTATACCAAAAGGTTTTAGGTGTATGGAAGCGTGAAGGTTTCTATTTTACATGCCATGTCAGTGTGTAACATTGTCATTAAAAGTTTCTTGGTAGTCTTCTTCCACTGCTGCACAGCTTGCTTCAAAGCTTTCGTTGCTGGCAGAAGGGTTTTATGGAATAATTCTTAATTCGTCGTCAAGTTTTGTCAGCGATATATTTTTTTTGCTATAGCCAAGCAATGGAAACGTGGAAGTCCTCATTGGTACCTGATCTCATATTTGTTTTAATCCTGAATAGGCACAGTTCAAAATAATTATTACCTTGCAATGCACTATGCACTGTTGCATTGTGGATGTTACAACTCTTTGTCTTTATACCAGAATTGTACAGTAACCCTTCCTGCTTTTTATAATTGTGGAGGTTTACGCTTGTTCTCAGAGTTGCAAGAGATGCCAGAAGTAATGATGTACTTGAACTTGGTAGTTGTCAAAATTGAAATAGGACGAGCTATAAAAGCCGTTTAAATGCTCCAAATACACGCAGTTAAGAAGTCACAAAATTGTGCAATCTCGACACGGAGAATTCCGCGATGTATTTGAATGAACAAGTGAAGCAAGTGTCCAAAAATGTAAAAAGCTTTTTGCTAAATTGTTCTTGTAAAAGTTAATGGTACGAAAATTTGTGACAGGAGCGATAAAAGCGGAACTAAAACAAACGGCGCATAATCTTACAGAAAACTTGTATAGCACACAATATAACGCATAAAATAATATGCTTCTTCTACCTTATAACAGATTTTGCTCGAATAATGTAAAGTATCTTTATAGTTTACACACATATATAGACAGAGACACCACCACACATAAAGTTCTTGACCTTGGGTGGAAACATCATCGCGAAGAAGCTCTCTTGCATACTAATGCATTATTCCACATGATGATGCATGTTCTTCTACAAGACTACCTAACCTATTATACACATGGGCTGTAGGATATAAAGGTGCATATTATGAATTATGTTTAATCATATATGTATTCATAATTCAAAACATCACACCTGACACACACACATGGTTCATTATTATTCATTTATTAAACAGTTTTGTCTTTCATGAGATTTTTTTTACCTTTTGGTGTTGTTGTTGGCCAGTAATAATAAACACGCCATTATAGTGGATTTTCCGCACTGCTTAATTCTACGTTGTCTGGAGGGATGGTATTTGTTTAGTAAAAATGAATTTGTTACATTTTTGAAAAACAACTGTAGCGTTTTCGTGTCTATTTTGAGCATGGTGTCATTATTAGTTTTAGACCGAATTCTCTGAACTTAATAAGCAGAAGACATTATTATTATGATAATAGACGATGCAGCATGCATTATAGAACTCTGCAAAATTTTCATTGTGAAATAATATGAAGTAGTCGTATTTTGCGCAATAAAGACTGCTACACTTGTTATTGTAATAATCCCTAGATAATATCATTATCTACCGATTTTTTCTCTTCAGTATCATCTTGTCTGTAGCTGGAGATACACGGGGAACTGGGAAAGGTACAATGTTATTTTCGCAAGCATAATTAATTTATTCAACGTACCATCGGGCATCAACATGTGATATGACGCAAGTTGGTGTATAAAATGTGGAGTAGTACCAGCAGCGTAATATTCACCGACGTGTATTGATATCACGTAACATGTAATTATAAAGTTCAACAATGAAAACATAATATCTCTCGCTTGACGTTTTGCTTACCAGGTTTTCTTGACTTTGTTATGAAAGTCACCTGTCGTTTTTATTGTTCGTTTTGAAAGGGTAAATAGCTGCAGAGGTGAGTTTAAAAACATCGGATTGACCAATTTGCCGCGTCATCGTAGACTTAACGTGAGCTCGATTTGTTTAATTTCTTGGCGTGCAGTATAAAGATTCCGCGATATTACTCGTAGGATACGCAGCAATAATTGAACGAATGGAACCCAAAAAATAAAAGTAAAATTACCACTCATTAAGTACGCTATGGAGCATGTAGCGTCAATCGCAACAACTGTTTTGCCTCCAGCAGTGTATAAATATCGTCAGAGCTGGAACGAGCTCGTTCTTTAGTGCTGCATGGCATTTTGTACTGCCTTCTTAGGAAAGGCTGTATATGTACTTATTCTAAAGATTATCCATTTCGTAGTAATCACCCTCATGTCTATTAATTATGCAATAAAGTACAATGTCATTCCATGGAAAAGCAGCTTGATCTTTGAAACGCAGGTTTAATTTAGAAAAGTCTTGACGATGGCAAACCCAAGAAGTATTTGAAAACCCACTTTAATGAAGCAACAGTATCGACTTATACAAACTAAAGTTTCTTTGCCACTAATTTACCATGTGAAAATGCTTGCCTGCATGAGTAGTTCAGCAGCAATAACAAAGTTTCAGTTCATCGCTGAAGTCACCATGCCCCACGCTGTTTTATTAGGACATAAAATATCGTATTAATATACATGCTGTTATAGCATACATATTGCGTACAACAATGTGGAAAGTCTACCAAGTAAAAATGCATGATAAGCGTGCCATACTTATGTAGTAAGTAAAAACCATTGATGCAAGATGCCATAAAATTATGAATTTAAGACGGTACACATAAACCTTGAGAAAAAATTGTTTTTAAACACGGGTTTAATTTTATTGTTACCTCCTTCATCTTAAACACGGTACTTTTAGTTGGTACTCTAAATCTCAATGCTTTTTTGTCATCCAAAATGTCAATATTAACTCCACTTTCATTAAATACGCCATAACTTCAGAGCTTATTAGAGTGACACTTACATAACGAAAAAATATTGCGTCTATTCTTAAGAGACAACATGTTAAGTAATACAAGACAATATCCATTTTTTATACAAGTCAAGTGACATATTAATATCCGTGACAAATGGCTATTATACTCTACCCTCTACTACTCTACACGTTCAGAGTAGTATCCGTGAAAGAATAAAATGTTGGCTCTGCTGCTGCTGCCGAGGTACTACTGCTGTCGTAAAAATGATGTGAACTGAGAATTATCTCTTCTTTCGTTGGAATGTCCGTTGTAATAGCCTGGTTGGTGAGTGGCTCAACTGTGTCCACATTGAGATTAAAACTCATGCTTGCGATAATGATGCTATCATCGGTAGTTGATGGGCTATCTCCGTGGCTTCTTTTACTAGTACTTCCACCATCATTGGCAGAGATATTATTACCATCTCCAGTTCTGGAACGATAACCACCGTCATCTTCCTCAGTGCCTCCATCCTCATCACGAGGAGTGACTGAATTCCTATTTTCCTTCAACGTCAACACGGCGGTTGTAACGGATTCATCAAAACTGTCTGCCACTTCCATCTCGTCGGTAATTAACGATGATAGCAGGGCTGATGGCTCTGTAGAGCCTGCAAGGTTCATGTCCAAGTCATTATCTTCTTCATCATCTGCCACAAGTTCATTCAAACCTGCCGACGTTGTTAAATTATGGTCATCGTAATATTCAGGTTCCGTCGTTGTCGAGTTGGCAGTAGTGGCAGTGGTAGTATTAATGGGAGATGTGTCATCCTCCTCAGCGGTTGCAGTGTCATTAGGAGATAGTACAGTCAAAAGTACAGACACTTTTTGCAGAAAAGTAGAATTCATCTCGCCTCCCTCCCTTACATCAATGTGCACAGGTTCTGTTGTGGCATTGTGGTTAAAAGGCTCTTCGGTTGTTGGTTTTCCCTAGAGAGACAGAGCAAGAGAGGAATACACAAAGGTACACAAGAAATATGCACAAAGCAACATCACAGAGAATTTATTCATTTTTCAGCAGAAGGGTTCCATGGATGAAATGCTTTTCCCCAAATGGGAATTCAACACAATGATAGTTTCTGTCTCGTATATATTTTGCTGAGTGGAGGCGCCAGCCCTACCTTCCTTCGATAGAATGTGGAATATGATACGAGTAGGTGGGTACAAAATAATTATGTATGCGTAAGTATGCATGCTTTGATGATGAAAACTTACATAAGAAATCTGGAAAACCACTAGAAACTGAATGACTAAAACCAGCGGCGGAATGATGGATTTTGTCCACATAATTCGTATTACTCAATTTGAGCGTTTTAATTTAAAAGAACAATAAAAACAGGAAAGAAAGTCCAAAACCTGGACTCCTACTGAGTTAGAATTGAGTTTACATGGTTTACCAGTTGTCGCAATAGCTTGCTGACGATGGTGGTGTCGAAAACGGATTCCACCGGGCACTTCTTTCACCATCACTGAAACAAAAAGAACCTGCTGCCCAAAGGAACTTCCATCACGGCCGCAGCGTTGTTTTAGAATAATCTGAATTGGATGTCGGAAGCAGTTATTATTACGGGACACCAACAACGAAAAACGGTTTGTGTGCGACAAAATATCAGATGTAGGCAAGTATGTCGTTCGATCAAACTTTTCCAAACTTTTCTGAACTACCGTTAAAACAAGTTTGCATACTGCTTTTATTGCAGATCTTTTGATATTAACATGAAGAAAATGCCTATGATCAATATGTACACCCACATAAGTTAACTGGAAATATGCTTGTATTCGGTGTCGAAAGTACACATTTTTTATGTCTGTACACCGGAGCAGTGGTGGTCGTGTGAATCTAGAACTTGCCAATGAAAATGAAATTATTCCTCTGGGAAAGCGAAAGAGGAAGGATTTTTCACTTTATACGTATAAATATTCATTCCTGGTGCGAGCCACTTCCTCCTTTCACTCGGTCACACGGAAGCCATGTTGGACGGATTTACAATTATCGGACGAAGCCCAGAAAATAAATGAAAATGCTTTTAACGTTAGCGCGTCCTTTTAATAAGTACAAAATAAACTACCTTTTCTGTTCCCATTTCCCCTGTCTAACAATAATGTGTTATGTTCTGTGTGCGTCTAGTATGTACTTTCTAGTACAAGTGTAAAACTTGAACCGAAACGAGAGTAAACAAGTAGATGATATTATGTGGATTAGATATGTATAATAATATGTGTCCCTAGTCTGATAAGATACGTACGAGGCACGAAGGTGAGCTTTTAGCTTCGTAGTTGGCCATTGCGGCAGAATGAAAATACAATTACAACCGGAACAGGACCCTCGTAATAGCAAATATCAAATAGGTGGATATATAATTTGTTTGTACCTTTACGACGACACTCTATTCTAATGTTATGCAGCAAATAAATGTATGTTGATAATAGACATGTATGTTTGTACTTTCATTTTATTGTGATGTCTTCTTCCTTTCGCAAGTAATGGTCTGCAGCACGCAAAATTTCACTGAAATTTTCTCGGATTATTTGACAAGATTAATGCTTATTTGCATATTTTATAGTGGCACGAAAGTAAAATATTGAAACTGCCACTCAATTTGTTGGCCGTGTTCAACTCTAAACTTTCAATTCAGAATGGTGCATAACAAACAACAACGACGACGTGCATTACTAGTGTAGCACCATGAGAGAGAAGGCGTCATAAATTGAGAGACAATTTTTGAATGTAAGCTCCAAGCTTTATATTTAATATCAAGTCAGGCCGCCAACCAGTACAAGAAAACCTTGTAGGAGATACATTTATCGAAATGAAATAGTACAAACATTTGAGATAAGGAAAATAATCAATTATTCAGGAATATTTTTGTCGTCCATCTGGAAGACGGAAAAACACTTGTGTAAGTGTGCCGTTTCCCATTAGTTTTGAAGGAAGTATGTCACTTTCCTGACAAAAAAATGATATCAAATAACATTGATAAGTTATAGTTTTTGTAGCATTTATTTTGTTTTCTTGCAAGTTTTAGGTTTGGCCAAGACTACGATTGCAACTTTTGCAGGATACCTACAACAAACATAGTTAAGTAACAGATTGCAACTAATAATGACAGGTTGTCAACCTTGGTTATGACTTTCAGAAAAAGTTATTTATCTGCCTGCATCAAAGCATGCAGACGAATTTGACCTGTTTTTCATTCTATAACTTACAATTACAATTCATGCTCATATGAATGTACACATTACTATTTGCTTGCTGACTCAATGCCTTAATGCTAAAAATAACGATCATAATCACAACGCATAGTTTTAGTCCGGAAACGTGAACGCGAAAGGAAAGCTGAAAAATATTTATTTTGGCTAATTTAAATTAACTGCATTCATCCAGGTAAATGTTTTGAAATTGGCACACAAGAAACCTCAATTAGCTGATTAAAATTCACGATTTCTGTAATTTTGCTTGTCCATATTACATAATTATAGAATTTGTATATTATTATGCGCTTTAATTTGTCATCATTAACCCTTTGAGCATATGCGTAATGAATGAATGATGGCATTTGTAAGATTAGCACTTAATGAATGTGGAGATATTTCAATCGACTATGAAATGCAAGCTGTTTCATGCATGCATCAATAAACTTGTGTTTAGTGTGGTTTGGCTAAACAATATTTTACGCAGAAAACCAGACCGCCGCAGTCTAACAATAAAGTTGAATAGCAATATTTCACTAGTACAAAACGAAGCCAACCAACGCGACAAAAACCATTCTGTGCATTTCACAGAATTAACCGTGACAGATAAATGCCCGCATGACCATTGGGAAAGAATAGAGAGAAAGGATGTCAAGCATGCTGTGGTACTGCGGAGTAGAAATCGATGGCATTGCTCGGCAACCCCCTGGACAAACAAACCCGAAGCCGTATGGTCTGTCGAAAAAAATTGTAGTGACATGAGCTTAAACTGACTTGGTGGTACAGTTTATGTTTTCCCTTGGCTATCCTACAGGGACATCATGCATCATCTTCCCGTTGCTGTTACAGGGACTAATCTCTTTGACAAAAGAGGTTTGTGTTTCCAATTCTTAATATTCTGCGGAATCTCATCCCTGTAAACTAATAATAGGTTTTTATCCTTAGGTAACATAGTTAAACAGTTACCTATACGCTACTTATAATACAATATAAAGTAAAAGTTATCAACAGCACAGGGAAATGGTGGTGCTAACTTTATGACCGGCTCAACGTAGTTTGATTTTCAACTCTCAGTCAACTTGACAAGAAAAGTTGCTACATGGAGCGTCATCCTGTTTCCCAACTATAAATGACTTTTGATTTTTGTCACAGTACGAAACGGTAAGTGACAAATCTTCTTCGCTAAGCCGATTAAATTGGTACGCCTTGCTAAGTTAATTGGAAAGGAGAGGGAAACGGTAATACGTCACAAAAACTAATACATATACATTCTACACGGAACAGCATCAGATAATGTTTTAGTGTGCAAAACACACTACAATGACTACACCAAAGTAATTTTCCAACTCAATCTACACATATCTGCTCCAGCAACCTTTTTAAAAATATACTCAACTTTTTATAGTAGACATAATTTATTATTGTCATATTTGTCTTTTATTTTGGGCAGGCATGAAATGTGGCTGGATGCATTTTCCGACACACAAGCTACAATATACACCTTTCCCAATTGTGTTGCAACGGCAGACTTGGTTGGAGATGGAGACTATCGGCTTATTATTGCGGACATTGGGACGGGTACAATCCCTTCGAAGCTAAAGGTTGTTAACTAATAATAATAATAATGATGACCAAATGAATGTAATAAACAACATGGGACACCTAAGTAATCAGCGTCAATGGAAAACTGAACGTTATTAATATACCTATGTTCAATAATATTTTTAGTTATTATTATTTGTGTTTAATTCATTCAGGTGTACAAAGGCACTGGACTTCTCTCTGAAGTGACATTACAGGACATTCCAACATCTGTGGCTCCCATGTTCATCGACAATGACAGCCCTAGACAACCTGGTAAGCCGACTTTGGACAGTAACCTTTGCTTGTTGATCAACCAATTATCACTTGCCGTACTAAATGGTAGTAAAATTCTAATTAGAATTCATCGTTAATGGAAGTGTCAATTTATTTTAATTTTTAGTCATCACAGTTGGTACATCGGAATACATTTACGTGTACAAGAACCTTCGCCCGTTCTTCAGAGCGGTGTTACCTCCCCTGCAAGTAAATGCTGTCGAAAGGGATATCTGGGGCCAGGTATTTGCGTTTTGTTGTAAAATCATTATGTGTGTAGAAAAGGACACAAAAGCCACTTACAAGTTGCAAATGTTACTTCTTTTACAAATACAAATATTATACTTAACTTACCTACCTACCTACATGCATTGTTGATTCGCCAATTACATTACACACACAAAATGAAATGAATGACAATGTCGTAAAACTATTTTATTGCAGACTCTCTAAAGTAAATTGTTACGTGCTAGTAATAATACTTATTTGGGAATGTCACGTTAAATTATTGTTAAAATAAAAAAAAATGATGCCACGAATTAAAGACAGGATTTCCTATATTACTTTTGCAGTACGACTCTGAAGAAACGCTATACGAACTGTTGAAGAATCTTCGATCGCAGGTTGGGATGTCAGCGTTGACATTGAAATCGCAGCATTTGCTAACCCTTCCACAACACGAGCGGCATTCATTTTTGGACGCACATAAGGGGACCCCATTAGTCAGGAAGAACATCGTGACTTGTCTCAGCACGTTGCGCAAATCGCATAATGATGATGACGCGCTCGCTTGTTTGGTTATTGGTACGGAAAATTGTGAAATATTTGTTCTTCATCCTGAGACATTCACTCCAATTGATGAGGTACTATTGTTTTCTGAAGGTCTTTTAACGTTATTTTTAACCACGTTCAACAAAAAATCCAAACTATTAACAAGCCCGAGTTTAACTAGATATTAGAAAGTTTTAAAAGCTATAATCCTCTCTCTCTCTGTGTATGTATGTATATGTGTACAGTTGGAATTACGTGACGTGTCTTTTTTTTTCTTAGGCCAAACTAACTTTGACAGATGTCCCTGTTTTCTTATCCACTGCTGGTCTCTTTGATATCGACTACACATTAACATGTACAACAAGGTCAGGCCAGCTTCTGATCGGTCGTCGCGGCTGGGTATCCCCTCTGCTCAGCTTATCAAAACCGCCCGTTGGAGTTGTGTGCCTGGACACATCCATCTTTGTAGCGTTGATGGATGCCACCCTAAATTGTTACAGTGACAAAGGGACCCGAATATGGACAGTTCAAGCTTTCGNGTTGGAGTTGTGTGCCTGGACACATCCATCTTTGTAGCGTTGATGGATGCCACCCTAAATTGTTACAGTGACAAAGGGACCCGAATATGGACAGTTCAAGCTTTCGCCCCAATAACATGCCTACATCGAATTCAACTTCGTCAAAAGAATCTCGAGCTCGTCGCTGTTGGCCTTCACAGCGGCCTGGTGTCTTTGTACACGCTGAGTGGCGAGTGTGTGGACACAATCGACTTCAATGAGCCCATCTCCGCACTCTATTTTGGCCAATACGGACGCGAATGTAATAGTCTTGTGTGTGTCACTCAAGGTTAAGAGCCGTTCTTTTCTTTCCTCTCATTATTTCTCACTACTTTGCATTGTTCGAGGAGCTAATCTAATTTAGAGTTGGCTTCACACTGTCATCAGCATCGTCAACCCAGTACATTTCATTATTCCTTATTTTATTATTATCTTTTCCTATTATGTTGTCTTTGCTGTGGCGTCTCTGGCTGTCAATACAAAGGTGGGAGCCTTCATGTGAAAATATTGAAGCGGAGCGCAGACTTTACTCCCGAGTTGAAAGAAAAGGGATCTGGGGCATTGACAAAGTTACAGATTCCGAAAAAAACGAAACTGTTCGTGGATCAAACGATGAGAGAAAGAGAAAATTCGATTGGTAAGTTGGTATTTAGAGTGCTTCACTGTTGTTGCGTCTGCTAGTACTACATGCTATGTACATACACCGTGATATACACACTTTATTTTTTGTAATAATTTACAAATTTTACACAGTCTACCACATTGGCTGTATGAGGGAGAAGGTTGAAGGGAGTCAGAAAGAAAGGGAATATATATAGCACTCTCTTACAATCAGTTATATAGGTAGGTGTTGGAATGATAATGATGGTGGCGTGTATTTCCTTACAACAATGAAAACTATTATAGAGGTATCTTTTGATGGTTTATTGATTTTAGTGATGCACAGAGCCTTTCAAAGGGATGCTTTTCGAATGAAACTCGACACAGCTAGAACACTTGTTCATGTTCTCAACACGAAACAGAGCCCAATACAAGAATCTGTCAAACTTTCAGCGGAAGTTCTTGGTCTAGGCCCAAGTTTCATTGTGAGAATTGGAGTAATGAATATTGGACCAAAATCTGGAGCTGGATCAACCGGAATAAGCGACCTAGCACTATTCTTCCATTGGAACGATAAATTCTACGACGTTTCTCCTCCTATAATACATGTACGTTCATTTAATCCATTGCAGATCCTACCATACTCTTTCGTAACTTATGCCTATCTGATTCTGAATGAATTATCATATCGTATTTCATTTTGGCAACAAGTCAACCAAACAACTAGAACTAATGATGGCACTGATGATGATGGCATGTATTTATCAATGTGTATGTGTGTTTATATGGATTTTTGGTGAAAACAAAGGTTCCTTTCTTGGTGCCAAGTGTGGAGGTGAAGTTTCAGGCTAAAGTGGAGTCCGTTAATCCAAACGGATTGGCAGATGTAATACGTGTAATCGTATTGAGGAAAAAACAGGCTCAACCCATTCTCGTCGCAATGATCAATATGCCGCCCAGCGAGGTTGTGTATTAGTCGTTTACGCACAAACAAATTGACGACGCAGTGAAGCACTCTGATATTCCAGTCTCAACAGTCTCATTCCGACAACCACTTCACTGGCGAATTAATCGACACGAGTCAATACAGGGTGTCAAATAAAAGCACGAACAACAGACTTTGTTCAGTTTTGTTAACTTACATCATATACGTAAGGAAGTAAGGAAGGGTGGTTGAAAAAACCCTGTCAAAAATATATCCAACATTTTTAACCAACATCCTACAGGCGAATTTTTTAGTGGATTTTCACTTGTTTGATACGCTCGTTGTTTAATATCTTTGATTGGTAAGTATTATTTAATATGTAAAGGCGGATTATGTAAATTAACGAAAATGGAAAAGCCAAGACGCCTGTCCTTTATCGAACGCCCTGTATGTATAATCATCAGGAATTGCCTGTAGTGTTGTCACATCATTTCGTAAAGTAAACAAACACACAAATGTTACAATTTCCAGTTTGCTTGCACACGTTTTTTTGTTTTATTTCTCTTGAAACGATTTCAATTATAGCTCATAAATTAGTGACAATAAATACGATAATACCGAAGATAGTAGAAAGACGCACAGTGAAAATAAATTATGTCTAAAATAATTGTCAGATTTATGCAACTATTTCTTTTGGTCATCCTGAACATACTCATCTTCCTCCATTTCACCCTCAGTAGCACTCATTCCGAGATTTTGGTTATTGTAACCGCTTTTCTGATCATTTTCCGCTGCCTGTGACTCAGAACCTATAGAAAATGAAGGGAAACAAAAGAAATTGTTGGAAATCAGCCATTGGAGTTTCGAGGTGAAAACATTTTAAAAATTTCATAAAGCTTAAATTGACTGACCTAGAAAAGCTACGGCGAGATTAGCTGCGTCTCCTCCACTATATATAAGTACCCCGCCACCTAGAATAGAAGTAAAAGGGAAGTAATGAAAATGACTGTTTACTCTTTGCTCTCATCGCACTCTATTAGTCAAACTAAACAAGATTTGGACAATGCCGAATAGCAACTGTCAGTGTTTTATCTAAAGACATTAAAACAGTTTTACTGTTTTCATGCAGACCTTCCACACTTTATGAATTTGCCCAACATGACAAGGACTACTACTTCTATAATATTTGTAAAACAGCAGCATTTCTGCTCTGCACAGGAAATTACTCAGAGTGGTGAGTACTTACTTCGAGCCTGGTTTTGGGCATTGTTCACTCCATTGAGCATCTCAGTGTTATTCCACTCAGACTCGTTTCTGTCACTGGCTGCTTGTGATTTAGAATAGTTGTGCGAAACTGCTGCATTATACAGACTTCCGAGGACGTAAACACTAGCATCCCTTGTGGATTTGGATTGTTCTGTTGTTTCGAGAAAAGTTGAAATATTTCAAAAAACCATTTTGTAAGTGATACTCCGTTTCAACTTTGTACAAAAAAATGCTTTCTAAAATTGTAGTAAAGTTCAAGGATGAAAAAGACATCTTCACATACCCATTGGTCTGGCATGTGCAAGTTCCAAAACTCCAAAAACCACTAGGAGTCCAACAAGTGGGGCAACCTGAGAGCACAAAGGAAAATGTTCAAGGTCTTCTCTCGATGAACGTCATCGTGTCAACTTGTACAACGGATTTATATTTCACGAAACTGAACGACAGGGTTAATGGGAATATTCTTTTTTTGTGGAAAACCTACCTTCATTTTTGACTCGATGGGAGGACGACGAGAAAACTTACAAATGAGATGTATCAAATATTTTCTCCGACCTGGAACCCACTGTACGACAGGCACTTTGGCGAAGCTGCTCTGCAGTTCCTGCGAGATAAAGTGGTCAGATGACGGGCTAAAGACAAACTACATTTAAATGTCAAAGAACTCGACCCATTATATACTAAATTCAAAATCTCCTTAAAGATGTTCACTCTCCCAGGGGGCACCCATGCAAATGAGGTCACCACGATGTATTATTAGATCATCCAAGATCCAAAATATTCAAGAGACATCAAATCAAGACCATCGGTAATAATAAGACCGTCTCATTCTTTCGTCTCGGGAGAGATATTTATGTAACATAAAAATCGTTATTGCTCATAATGGTAATAATCCGTACGGCTGATACTGATGAAAAGGGCTGCCTTCCTCTTTGGGGACAATATTTCCGTTCACATAGCCATATTATATACAAAATGCATACCAATTTGTAACCCTGTCACGTAAGTATGTATGCCCAAGTATGGAAAGTGAGTCCTCTCGTTGTGTCTGAAAACCGAAATGGAATAAACTGAATGCAATGGGAATGGTAATCACGCTTCTTATTATAATAACAAGTTAGACCTATTATGAAGGACCATGGTACACCAGGTAGGGCAGTGGTCCGACGTATATACTACCTATACACAGAAGCTGGGGAC
>JAHZNB010003698.1:0-12283 GCA_027744295.1 Callyntrura guangdongensis
CCGCCGACCTTGGGTAAACTGTTTCTGACCTTGAGGGAACTGCTGATGACCTCGGGGGTACTGCTGGCGACCTTGGGGGAATTGTTACTGACCTTTGGGGATCTGTTGCGGACCTTGGGTGAACTACTGGTGGCCTTAGGCGAATTTCTGCCGACCTTGGGGGAGTTGTTACTGACCTTTGGTGATCTACCGCCGACCTTGGGTGAACTGTTTCTGACCCTATAGGATCCACCGCCGATCGTGGGTAAATTGTTGCAGACCATGTTGGATCTACCGCCGATGGTAGAACTGGCATCTCTCTTGTATACCTTCTCAAATTCTGTGACACCGAACGCTCAGACGGTACTATTGACGACGTATTTGGCTCCGTCGGACACCGTGGGTCGAATTGGTCTATGTGAACTGTTGCCGACTCTGTGGTATCCATCGCGGAATCGGTAGTATCCATCGCCAACTCTGTGGAATCTACCGTCGGCATTGGGAAAATTGGTGCATACCCTGTAAAACCATCGGCCGACCTTGGGTGAACTGTTGCCCACCCTGTGGAATCTACCGCCGACCCTCTGGAATCTACCGCCGACCCTCTGGAATCTACCGCCGACCCTGGTTGAAATATTGTTGACACAGATGGCGCTGTATATGATAGAACTGGCATCTCCGTTGCAGCCCTTTGAAAACCTTTCCTCGAATTCTGTGACACAGAAGGCTCAGAGGGTACCGTTGATGACGTATTTGGCTCCGTCGGGAACCCTAGCTCACCTGAATTCAGGATGTTGTTTTGACGTTTACGTGTGTCCCCGTAGACTGATTTATAGTTGGGAATAGTGGCTGTAAATGAAATTAATTCACCATTGTTATCCTTGGGGAAACTTCATTTTTGCTTATTTGCCCAGCGTTACATACCTGGTTTTTCTTGTACTTCGTTAAAAGCAAATCGAACATCATTCTTGCTTTTTGATAAATCCGACAATGATTGAATCAGTATCATGATTTCCAGATTGTTTTCTATCAGGAAGTTTGCTTTTAAAGTTTTCCCAGATATTTGCAAAATGGAACTTATAAAAGTCTCTTGCACATCTTCAAGTGGAACACATCGCGTTTTGAGCTCCAAATAATTCTTCAGTATTTTAAACATTTACATATAATTAAATCAAAAATCAGAAAAGTTTGTAGAAATTAATTACAAATTATCAACAAACAGAATAGCGAAATAAACGTTTTACATACTTAATTATAGCGCAATAATAAGGGCTTATCTGGTGATTGAACACGTACCGGTACAGCCGAAATTATAAATTCAACTCCAAACAGGCCATCTCGGTCGAAGAATTGTTTAAGGTGTATGCAATTTAGGGACATATTTTGTGAAAATCCATTTATTTTTGCAAATACCATAAAAATTGACTTGTCTTTTTCAAAAATATAAGGTGTAAAAATGCTGTAGCCTTGCAAATCTACCGATATGAAATCAGCCAAAAGAATTTTTCCAGACTCCGCGTTCATTTTTAGGACGTTGTGGTGATTTTGAAAATGCGTGATTGCATTGAAGATATTTCTAGAATCAGTTACGTACTCGCATTGGTATCCCATTTTAGCACAAATTTGCAGTTTTGGGCTTCTATTTCATGAATAATCAAAACACGAGTTGCATCAGATATAGAAATTTAAAAGCATAAATTATTAATTTGTACTTACTTAGATGCACATTTTAGAAGATGAGACGAAACATCCTTTCGAAACACCATTGTGGATGATTCAAAAGTTTTCTTCTTGAGGTCAGCTTTGCGAGTACTTAAGATTCCTTCTAGGGCTCGACAACGAATTTTCTTGGAGCCATAGGGCACTTTACATTGTGGACACTCTTTGAGATGGGTGGTACATTGGTGGCACACAGTGTGTCCGTTTACACATTGAAATATCTCCTTCTCTGGAATATCAAAACAAATGGGACAATAATACTCATCTGGTAGTACTTCTGGCATCATTTGTGTTTTCAATACGGTCAGGTCTCTGAAATAAAATTATATGATATGAAATTTAAAAAATTATGATGCGATATGGCTTGAGATGGTGATGAGAACGAAACATAATATTTTAGGAAACTTTGGATTGAGATGGCAATAATGAAACTGCTTTCAACAGCATCAACTTAATATTTAATGTAAATAGCTAAAGGAATACGTCCTCACTCCACCTCAACTCTCTTGATTCTTTGCAAGTTGTACATGTTTGGAACATTTATTTATAGACAACAGAAGCACGCTATGTTTAAGAAGAATGATGTAACAAGTGCACGAATCAAGTAGAAGCATCCAGAATCAGTGACCGAGACAAAAGCAATGTTCAATCGCATTGTAAAATTACAAGTCAGAAAACAGAATATGTTTAGTTAAAAAGCACAACCACATTAAAAAACGGATATACAAACACAAAGAAATTTAACCAGCTAGTGTATTGCCGTAATACATAGTAAAACGCGTTCCCGATCTAATAAATTAATTATCACATTATAGTATAATTAAATTGAGTACAATATACAGTATGTACGACAGTAATTTACACATAGATAAAAAATAATTCAGTCGTTGGCAAATAAACTCTAACCTTTCGGCTATACTGGCTACACATACTACTACATATGTTTAAGTTATTATATAAGAGTTATATAATATACTATTCAATTTTCAAAATACTCTTATACAAAGGGCTTCAGCATTAAAATGTTGTGCATGACTTTGTAGAGATGACAGATGTAGTAGAGATTGTAATAAAACATGGTTTGAAATTTATAACCCATTCACTGCAATATAAATGCTGGGTGCTTATTACACTGATAAAAGGTTATTTTATCGGAGAATTGAAATCACCGTGTTTGTGTATCTTTCCGCCATAACTGTACGGGCCAGACGTGTCAGCCGATTTTACTAATATTTGACACATGGGTACCTTCTGATGGTGGCATCTCTATTTTAGCAAATTGCGTCGACGCTCAGGGGTATTTTTGGGGGGTCAAAAAGTACACATCAAGCAAAATTTCACAAATTTGGCACATAGGTAATTAGGTTATTGAGAGCTATTGGGGTCAAAACTAAACTTTATCCAAGTCAGCCAAAATTTTAGATGTATGCGTATTTCCCCCGGTGGGAACTTTCACCGGCGAGTGAACTTCTCCCGGTTCAAACTTTCCAAAGAGCAAAGTCCCCCCAGTACTAACTTCTCCCGGAGAAGAACACCCCACGGGTCAATCTTCTCACAGTACTAACTCCCCACGGATAAGGTAGGCGTATTCCCCTGTATCGACTCCCCCAAACCAAATGCCCACAGTGCAGTAATCCTTCAACTATACGCACTCTACGTTTAAAAACCATCCGTTTTCATTTGTAAATCTATGTTTGTGACACTCTTTAAATGTTGCATTGGTAAATGTTTACTTTTTTCAATTTCAGTGAAGAAAGGTCGAAAACGTTCTAAAATCAAAACACAATGGAAGGTCAGGAAGATATGTCACATAGTTTAATTTAACAGTTTTACAGTGTGCCCCAACGCTGCTATTAGCAAGGCATAAGCATAAAATATGCCTCCGATTAGGATTATGTACTTCATGAGACGGTACTATCGTAATAGTTTGTATATTTTTTAGATTATTTGATGTAAGATACATGTAAATACCATGTGCAATAAAACTACGGAAAACCTTCTGACAATATTCTTTTTGATGTGCAATAGATTTCAGAAGTTCACATATCAAGGGAAGTTCGCACCGGTTGGAATACGTCTGGACCCGAAATTTTGGATAGCAATACCAGATGAACTGATAAGCCAAACAATCAATTTATTGTCAAATTAATCAGCTTATGTCAATAAAACGATTTCATCTGGCAAAAATCTGAAACATGCAAAATGTGCAAAATATTTGTCTGAAGACTCAAACAAACAAAGGGTTAATTAATAACTAAAAAAGGCACTAATGGCTAATGTTTCGTACCATAGCAAAATGCATGTTGCGAGGTTATACCGGTTTCTGCAAATAAAAACGTGCTTTTGTTCCGTTGATTACTAATAAGTGGCCAAAAAATTGGTTATATGCATTTAAATGACAACTTACTGTTTGTATGCAATTTGAGTACCTTTTGGCTACTTTTTCATTAAAATAACAAATCCAAACTAGGTTGTTTTTATTAGTTAGGGCCTAAAAGTGAAAAGCTATAATACTTTTTAGAAAAACCCTGAATCCTAGCATGAAATGCACAAATAATACACAAAATAGTAATGCATACATATTAAAATGGGTATAAGTATAGAGACGCCGATGACAGTTTCGCTCTGATACATGCTGATTGAAGTAAGTCTGTGGCTTATAAAGCTTACAATATTTTAAGCAAATTACAGATTTTGTATTTATCCTAAACTATGGACCAAAGTTCAATGCCAGCAAGAGGTCGTAGGCTAGCGGCCTGACCAGCTTACGTCGCTGTTGGGCTTTACGCCGAGGCAAAGCAACTGCCCCAGGGGGATACGAACCTGGGTTCTCTTACTCACCAGCTTGGTACCAGAGCCATTCGCCTGCTCCGGCCTCCTCTTGATTGATGTAATAAGGACTTAATATTTTGGTTTGTCAATCGACCTTGTACAGCCAGGTATACAAAGCCATGACTTTACAGCAATCGGACTACTGCTGGGCTTGTATAAGTCAGAAAGGATTTATCTGTATGTTTGCTTTTAGTAGGATTATGATTATTGATTATATATTAATATGTGGTTAAACATTATGGAATTTGACCGTTCTCTCTGAGAAAAATACGTTCCACATCCATTGACTGGAATGTATTTGAAATTCGATTCTGCCTTGCTCAAAACGGATTGTATACAGTAAATGCATTATTAGCATGTATTCCCCAGAATAATTGTTTTTGTTACATCATATCAGTTTATACAAACAAGGAACCTGGGTTCGCGTTCAATTTATTACTACTTGATCAGGAAATGTTGTTGGTGTTTCTCTGTCTCATTTTATCGTTTGTATTGATTCTTAGTACATTCAGTCAACTGCAAAAAGTTGCATAAAGTTGAGTGTGACATGAGAAGTTTGACTTTAATTATTGGAGCTTGAATGCAAATTGATTTGAAAGAATCCAGCTTATTGAAATGTGATGTAATTTCGTTTACTTCATTGCAAAAAAAACAAATTATTTTCTTCTATCGCAATCCGCGAATATTACTATTAACATAATAGCAGTCAGTACATTATGGCGTGCCATATCATTGAATTTTTTGTTGGGATAATCCTACATCAACCAACATTATTAATGGAAACTCATTCATTACTTCCGCACAATGTTCTAAAGTCCCGTGATTGCCATTAAATGAAAGCAATGATGTTCTGTAATGTAATACTATTTTTAAAGTTTACATACACACACATATTTTGATTTAGGCGTTTGTCCGTTAACAAATGCTGAGAAATCAGAGGATTTTGCGCTAAAACTAACGATAATCGCAAAAATGCTGACAAAATTCCGCTAACGCTGACGATATCGCTGGAGTAAACAACAATGTTGCGCTAACAATATTTATAACGCTAGGACACAAAGACCGCTCTGCGATAACGCTTACGATAAGACTTATTGGAACAAATCTTGTACGCTAACATTAACCCTAACCCTAACGAAAAAAACCCTTCGTACGATAACGATAACGCTAGTTTGAAATTACGTATATCGCTTACGCTAAGGATATCGCTAAATCAACATAATGAGCGTACCCAACTATTCCTGCCAAAATTGGCGGTACCGTTTGTATATAACCCCAAGAATACAGATAATACTGCTGCGTATCAATAATACTCTACACAAAATGTATTGTATTGTTATTTCGATTTGTTACATACATACAGCAAGAACTGCATGCGATACATACCGTTCGCTAGTACGGTTACAAGCGTATCCTTCATAGTAATAGTTGACGCAGGATCGATTGGAGGATCTAGTTCGATATTATAGTTTCAAGCCATGTTGTGCCATTCATGACTTGTTAAGCGAAAATCTGAAAATCAACATAGGATCTCTCCTCTCACTCCCGTTTTCCCATGCAAGATTTCATAAGGTTTGTGTAGATAGATATGTGGTTCGAAATTTTTTTCAAAACAACAAATCGTTGGAACCTAGGGCTTATTATGAAGGCTTAACTCCATTAGAGTGTTAGATGAACAGAAAATTGAGGCAAATGTACGTGGGACAGCCGCTTTTGTTTCCTCGTCAGACCACGTTGTCCATATATGACTATGAACGTATATTTAGCTTTGGGATAAAAAGTTGTAAATTTAATATGTATACAGAACAGAGTGTGAGTGTTAAGTTTTACAAATAAACAATGAGGAAGCTACAATAAGCCCGTAGAACCTTAACGTACTGGGATATGTCCAAACTCAGAGACTTCACTGTTTGAATTAATACGTTGGTAAATAATATTCAAATTAGATAAAAAATTGCTTTGTCGTTTTATGTTGTGTATTTGCCAAACACCCTATATTACCTGTAAGTACAATGCACTTTTGTGAGTTATTACTATTGATGTCTCTTGCAATTTTTAAATCAAAACGGAAAACCTACCGATACGAAAGTTAAAATCCCGGTTGGACAATATTCTGGCTAGCTTAATATAACATTGCGGACGCGTAAAAAACAATTTTAACTTACTTTTAATTTAAAAAATCAAATTGTACATAAAACTGACTGCGTGTATAATTAAAGATACTCCAGCAGTAAAATTGAAAAACATTGAAAAAGAAGAGAATACTAATCTGTCCACTATGCTCAAGGAAAATCAAAAGAAACATATGGCATTTCGGGCTCTGCTTAATTTAATTTCAATTTTTAGTGTAATAATTTTTATTGTCGTACATGATACCTGCATATTTCTTTGGCTTTTTTAAGCTACAAGTCTTGTCTAAGGGCCCTTTGTCCCATTTGGTTTGATTGTAAAACTTTCTTTACAAACATTATCAATTGTATACATTGGTAAACAAGTTTGAGGTAAAATTGAAACTCTTGTACACAGAGCCAAAATCTCAAGTATCCCAAATTATAATAGTACCCAAACCAGTTTGTTTGACACAAGACAGTTAGAAGCGGCCATCATCGAACTAAAAGACAGCCTTGCTGGCATTAATCAGAAACTGACAGAATTGAAGATCGATGCACACAAACCAAATACATTTATCCGACAAACTGACCAGAACACCAGGCATACAGTCAACAGTTTAGGAAAACAAGGCTGGCACACATTCAAAGAGAAACAGAAGAGGTTAAGTATCCAGAACGAAGCAGACTGTTACAAGTCTTTAAAACATGAGAAGATTTTTACTGAAAACTTGATAAGCGATTTAAATCTTCCAGACAGATGTAAATCCAGTAAAAAATATTTCTTCTGGACGAAATGGAGTGCAAAAGACTGTTGGAATTTGTACAACGGAAAACACGGCTATTTCAATCAATAAATAATTAAAATGCAAATTGTGTGTTAATATTTTTCGTTGATAAGTTCAATAATTTTCAAATCCAGGCAAAATTAGAGGAGTGTGAAAAGGATAGAGCTTAACATATAAGCTCTCAGTAGGTTTTGTTTCAGGAAATTTTTCATATTCAAATTTCATTTCACTCAAATAATTGTTTTCTCTAGAAATCTATGTTTTATGTAATAAAATGATAAAAATTAACAACTACCGGAAAGATGTTCAAAGATTACTCGTTGAACTTTTGATATACGTCGACCAAACCATTATACGGGAAATATTAAGGGATTATCCAATTTAAGCAAACTCAACATTTATTCATTTCATATTCAAATTTCATTCACATTCCACAAGAAGGATATCACTTGGTGAATCATACACCATTTTATCAATTATACAGTATAAGTATACAATTATCAATGGATTTGTGCGTTTTATGATCAATTGTTCTCTCATTGTGTAGACAGCCATAACGCAAATAAATTTAAATTACAATATACATACATGTCCGCATTTTACTACACCAAATTTAATTAAAATAAAGAAATAGGGGATATGGTTTTCAAGTAAAACCAAACCTCAAGGGTATAGCTCACTAATGTGGCAATACATACCTACCCCAGATAAAACTGCCGCTTATTGTACATTGCCGATCGGTTTACTGCTTTTGCTGCTGTCGTATGAAAATTTTTCAACCTTAGCAAAAGCTGACATTACTTTTGACAACATTAGCCTTCTACTTACAACTTATAAAATGATTATTTATGCCAAGATGAAAAAACTGTTAGCACTTCAGTCAGCGTTTACATATGCATAACCAAATAGTAATAATAGCGACCTTTATTTTCTGAAGCCAGGTGAACTTGGACTTATGGTTTGGCGTAACTTCCAACTTCAATATACTCTACGCTGTAATGTTTTTCTTATCATACGTTAAATTAAGAATTACAAGAAACCCCAGTCCAACATTTTTTGCGAAACCATCCTGAAAGAGTAAATTTTAACTTAAAATGGCCAAAACTTGTTATCGGTAGAAAATAATTAAGCAGTTACAATAAAACTTTTCCTCCACAACAAAAACAGGATGTTAGTTCACTCACATTTGTATAATCATATTGAGTACTCAAGTTATTTACAAGTTATTCACTTTTGTAGACATATAAGTGTTCTGAACCCAGTTAGATTAATGGTGAACAGAATTAGAGTATCCAACTTTCCATGTCCAGCACCATTTTGAATGGAAAGCGGATAGCGGACAGTGGAAAACGGATACTGGATAGCGGACATCTCATTGTGCCCCGCCTTTACTTTGCTTATCATTGTCCGGTGGACAGCGTTCAAAATAGGTGGACAAAGTGGATAGTGGAAAGCGGACAGTGTCCGCTTAGTCCACTGTCCATGGATACTCTGTTGAAAATAAGCGAAGTGGAAAGATTACTAATTCTAACAACCCTGTCGCAATTATTGAAAACAACCTTATGGAGTTAGAAATTATCGGCCTTTTTATCTAAGAATGCGTTGAGCGAAAGTGATGTGCAACAATTCGTAAGAACACATTTTAAAACATTTATCAAAATATGGTGACAAATAAATAATTTTTAGGCATATTATATTGTGCAGAAGCAATTTAATTGAATATAGCAAACTTGTATAAAATATTAGTAACAAAAAGAATTGGGTTTTCACTACTGCATGATGCGTTGGTAACAAGTATGCAAATTGTAGCAGCAAAAAATTTAAAACCCTCTGTGAACACAGAATGTGTAACTGCTGGGAATAGTTCTCAAAACTAAATTAAATCTTACAAGGTTAATGTGTAATATAAAATTCCGCAGCATTGCTATAGCGAGCTGAAATTGGTATATTAATTCAAATCCAAACATTGACCGATGGCAGGGAATAAACGAGTTGCTGTAAATAACAAAATTTATTTGCCTGTTCTACAAATAATACAGGATTACGTGCACATGAACCATTACTCTAACCAGGTTAAAAACACTTATCCATCTATCCATGTCTACAACAGGAATAATATTGTATATGTAAATAGCTTGAGTCGTCCGTAGTCAAATTGACATTGCAAATGTGAATGAACTAACCTCCTATTTGTTGTTGTGGAGGACACTCTCAGTGTTAACAGCTTAGTTTAAATTCTACATATAATAAATCTTGTACATTTTAAAATGAAATATGCTCTTTTAGAATTTTCTCGTACAAATGTTAAAATTATAATTTTTGTGATCCTTCAAATATGTAAGTATAGTAAAAAAATATTACAGTGCAGACTGGTTACAGTGTACAGTTTAGTTGGAAATTACTCGCAATCTCAAACTCAAGTTAGGATGAACTGTCTTCATCAAATAGAAGTAGCTACAACAGCATGACAGCCAAATTGACTTTTCGCCTTGTGATTTTCTCTGAGGTGGGATACAGCAAAAAGTCGGCAAGTAAGTTAATGTTTGGAATGACTTCCATTATTACGTACGAGTAATGATGGTGGAATATTGTCTTTGACTTGTTGTATCAATGTAGGAGAATTCTGTGCGTGGCAACTCTTTGTTGTCATGCAATACAACATACAAAATATGTTTGTATACACACCTTGAGTACGTCAGGACCTACTTGAACGCCACCATAACTATAGTGGGGCACGACGAAACACGTAAGGTGTCGTTCTAGAAGCTTGCAGCTTCTTGCAGCTTTATTAGATTGCAGTTATTATGTATATTTCGCAGAAATGTTGTGAAAAACCAGGGAAGTTTAATCAGCATGATGAACTTTTTTAACTCACTATTGGTACTTTTTGACTTTGACGTACAAGCAACCACTTAATCCATAGATTTATCTATGAAACTTGTTTACATTTGGAAATATAAACAAAGACAGTTAGCTACAACAAAACATACTGTAAGCCTGCTATATAAACCTGAATATAATCATACAAATATCTGGTGTTGTTTACGCGAAAAAATGGTTTATAACAATTGCAAAGAGTAGCTAAAGAAGTTATTTCAGAATATAGTCTTTTGCCATTAAATATGCTATAAAATTAATATTATAATATTTGGCGGATCTGGAGTATGCTGTTATGTCATTTTCTGAACGTATTGATATTAATTAAGTTAACTTGAAGGTCACTTCTAAACAATTACATGAGCGGACGTGGTAAACGTCGCATTTATTTCGCGTCAGTTCGTGTGACCGGAGTTTTAGTTTTGGCTTGGCAGTGCTATACAGATATATGGATTACGTACGGATAGTCGATTACGGAAACCCTCCTCCCATATTTATAAAATGATCTTGCTGATATACATATTTTTTTATGGAGTTTCTGCCAGATATCTCGCTTCATAACGAGGACAATTATAATTTTAAATTAAAAAATTATGTCTACATACGTTGAAACATTTTTACTCACGCACTCTTGTAATACACCCGCTGTTCATCTTTAGTTTCAGTAGACTCTTTCTTTTACCAGAAAACGGATCTGAGTATTCGTGTTTGAGAATTTTTTTAAATATTTTTTTTTATTAAAATTTTCTACATTACTAATTATTTTTGACTGCACAAATCGGCAGTTGAGAATGCATTTTCAAAATATCTACTTAATGCTGTACTAAAATATAAATGTGCATAGATTGCCGTTATAATTTTTAAGGTGAATTGATAAATAATTTTTGCAAACATTATTAATTAATTGAAAAACTTACAAACATTACGAAGAAGAATTGTAGCAGATAATGAATTTACTAATGGCACTTTATACCTTCAAATTTGATGCAAAATACCATGGCTTGTGTGTACAGGTTAGGTATCTGCTTTTTCCACAAAGTGAGTTCAGTTACAGATAAAAATACTATAATACCGATGATGCCTTGCGAAAGATTCATTTACATTATTTGGACATGAGGTCATTTGTAATTTTTTGTGCTTTCCAACAATCACAAACTTACTATTCCTACGCTACTGAGGTAGATTGATAATCATACAGTATAAAATCAAAGTTGGTAATAGTTTATACTGGCTGACGTTTGCGTTATCACATTCCTGTAAATGCTTCTGCTTCCCTTTAAATTTGTATTAATTTTTTTTCTTATCATCCAAATTTTAGTTCGTAATTCCGAAAGTTTTGGTTTGACGAGAATCATAAAAAATTTGAAACAATTTGCATGCTGTCATGTAATTTTACATGTTACCATCAAAAGAATAAACAACAAGAATTTCTGATGCCAAATGTTGGCAAAATATATACGATGATTGATGGTACTGCAAAACTTCACAATATTCAATTTTTGGTACAGACTGGAAATAAAGCGTTGTTTTTGAAATGTACTCAGGTAACTATTGATTAAAGCAAGGAACTTTAGGTCACGAAAAACGCCCTTTTAGGTAGGTCATTAAGTCATTCTAATCATCAAATTAGGTCATTAAATAGGTCAATAAATTTGACGTTTTTATGTACAACGATTTATTGTTTTCGAAAATGGAGGTCCTTAGACCGAGTCAATTATAAAAAATACCACAAAACTAGTTTTTGTTTATAATTTGTACAACAATACAGCAATTATTAACGTTTTCAAGATAGTATACTTGTGTTAGCAAATTCAAAATTGAAAACAATGTCCATTTTCAATATTATTTTTTACAGCTACTGGTTTCATGTAAATTAGGAATACGGTATACACCCATGTTGGCTTATTCTAATTTGGCTTAATTCAAATTAAGCCAAAGTGTCTGCAAAATTGAAAAATAGTTCAACTTGGCTTAATGCAA
>JAHZNB010003699.1:0-11347 GCA_027744295.1 Callyntrura guangdongensis
ACGAAAACCAAGAAGGGTTGGAAAAACATTTCCCTAAATAAACTTACTTTGTATAGGGGGAAAATATTTTTTAAGTGATTGGTAAATAAAAGAAAATCAAGTACTATGTTAGTGTTACAACAATGAGAACCGCCTTTTTATTCAGCTTAAAAAGTAATACGTTAATACAAAAAATCTTTACTAAACTTTATTCGAAAATCGGAAATAATCATTGTTAGATGAAGTACAGTTTAGTGTGAAAATGACTTGTGTCCCGTCTTCTGCCACTCTTTTCTTTTGACACAGTAAATAGTGAATGTTTACTTGTGTGTATTGATATAATTATCATTGTTGTTACATTATTGTACACATTACTTTTAATATCCTCGTAATGTTTAAAGATTACTATATTGCATAAAAATAATATTTAATTTGCGCTAATGATGATGATTTCATAAAGAGACTGAACGTACCTCCATACATACAATTTAATCATTACTGTTATTATAATTGTTATTATGATTATAATTATATTTAAATCACAACAAAATACTATTTACATACATCAATTTACTTACTTAAATAGATTACGACACAAATTATTGCACATGTTATCATTCTGTTTTTTAAATTTTTTGCCTGTTATATTTCTTCGTTTTTTCAGTCTTCTTCAAAACCATTTAACTTAAAAAATTTAATTTCTCTCTCTTGTTTCAGTTCCTTGTTTGTAAATAGGCAAAATAATACCCACAAGTAGTACGTAAATTCTATAAAAATCAGTCAGTATTTAGTGTTAGTAGAGATTTTCTCGCTAATAGTGTAATTCCTTTTTAACTGCTGTTAACTCTCGCCATAAACTTTTCAATAAATATGTTTTTGCCGGAAAAAATTTTAACAATAAAGTAGATGCGTGTAGCACACGTGTATGATAGTTTATAAAGGTGAGGATACCGCAAGGTCAAATGATATTATTCAGGGATATGGAACTCGTGTGGGTAGTACATAATGTGAATTTCTTTTAACCCAAGAAAACATTTTTATACAGTAGAAATCGTGTAAAGATAAGCATACAGTAGCAACTTATAGTTAAAATATTCAATTTATAGGCATGTATTAAGAAATATACGGCAAACTCTTTGATTTGAACGTCAAGCAGTGCTTGCTCATATAACTTACACACACGACACACCTCCTTTTTAAACTAAACGTAACTATTGTTAGCTATTATAGTTATTGTTAAGATGGCTTACACCAAGAAATTGTAGATAGCGAGTTAATAAAACTACATTTGTACTACGATTTTAAACCAACAAGTCTAAAACTAACATTGTGCTGACCAAAAGTTGAATAAATTGAAAGGTTGAATTTTACGCTTTTTGTCCGTAAAACAACCAAAACTAATTACATATTTTGTCGTCGTAAGGTTTAGCTTATTTCTCCACATGTTTGTTTCTTCTGATGTGTGGTGATTTGGTGAATGTGATGCTGCGATATATATTAAAAACTAATTTATTTATTAGTGTTAACAAGTAAAAAATATGATTATGATAAAATACGATAAATAATATTCTACTATAATACAATGGATAATATCTGTGTAGGAAAAATTTGCTGATGATAAGAGCAATTTTACAATGATTTTTATTATTGCCGGTGGTTCGTCGATTGCGATATGTATATTCATACCATAAATTTTAAAAAAATCAAATAACTCTGATTAAAAAGTATTGGTCATTTTAGAACAGTCATTGAATTAAGTGACAATGATGATGAGGCTTACTACATATATCTGTCGTATAATCTTGGAAAATTAAATTGTGCCGCGAGGAATTTTTTAACGCGTAAAACTTTAAGATATCCGCCAAGAAGGAAACTTACACAAAACGATTCATTAAAGGTCAAGTTCATTACCCATTAAGCGTGTAAATAGCGTTGTACTATATGTATATCTGAAACATTTCATATAGTTGAAGAAACAAAAGTTATGAATAATATGCATCAATATGTTTGTAATTTGTAACGGCGAGTGATACATGACTCACTGTGCTGCTCCTGTCAAAATGATAAGGTTAGGTATGTATAGGTTTAGACTAAACCATTTAGTGGTCATTTAATGTGACATAAAAGAATAATAGTGTAATTACTCTGGTTGTTGTCGTTGTCTTAATATTATTGTTGTTGCTCTCCTTTTTCTCTGGTAATCAAGAAAATTAGTGTTTGTATCTGTCTGTATTGTTTTTTTCCGTTGTTGTGCGTTCCGATTCCAAGGGACTAACATGGGTCAAAATGCTAAATTGTGTGTGTTAAAAAGTAGTACACGCGATGTGGTGTTGACACTGTTTAAATATGCGTAAAAATGGGGAATACTGTGGAAAAATGAACTTTTGTAAGCCATCGCATATTATTATAAATAGAATACCTATTAAGTACATTGTACATTCATTTTACCTCTTGAGGTAATATAGAACATTTTCCCAATTTGCATCAGTGAATGTCTTGTAATGTGTAACATTAATAAATTATCGCCCATACTACAATAAGTCATGTAATGCAGCAGAAGCATTAATGGTTTTCTTTTGACTTTCTCAAATAATTAAAAAAATGTTGTGTTTTCAAGAATAAATTGGGTGCTTTTTATACACAAAAACCTATTTCTTTGGTTTAGTTTAAAAACACCATGTCTTTATTTCATTTCGTTTCATTGTATGTAAAAATAATGAATAATGAGATAAAAGTAGTAAGCTTATAAAGTTTTCCGTGAAAAGTTCGTAGTGGTTTAAAAGAATTCATTCATGAGCTACATTATACAGTGTGGGGGTTTGCATTTGCACACTACACATTTTTATTTAGAAGCTAGTAGTAATGTCGCATTAAGTATTTTTGCTATTTGAGTGCTCATGAAATGGGAATGCTAATAAAGCCATGATCATCGTCGTCTCCTAGTCGTTCAAGCTCTTCTGGAAGACCCCTCACGATCCTTTCCACTTGATCCTGGGGATTACCCAGAGAAAGGGGGCCTAAGATTGCTGGATTAGCAATAATGCTCATTACAACATTCGGTCTGTCTTGCCATTTTAAAGACGCAGCAGATGCAACTGGAAGCAAAGCAAAGAGACATGGTAGCATCAATATTTTGGCACATTGGACTTGAAGTAATTCAAATGTTGCTCATGTTAACAAATATGCCAATATGTTTATTTAGGCACATTCTATGTGACTATATAATTTTTGTTTACCAGTGTGCGTCCACTGTAAACCCACAAGGGGTATAACTTGAGATACTATATGTTGACCAAATATTCGTGGATCATCTGCTTGCCCCAGAGGAATTTCCATTTGAAACTGCTCGTATAGAAGATAACCAGCGCCCCACTTGCACGACATAAGAAGATACCTAAGTACATGCCTAGGTAGCATGCTGAGCATTTTCATACTAATTTTGACTATTTTAGAATGGTCAGCTCTTGGGATCTCGAGTTGATCCTGGATTGTTTTAAGGAAGTGGGATTTGTTTCCACCAGTCTGCACAGCATTGCTGACAATACAGGGGCACTTGACACGTGAGAAACACCTGTTATTCGGAAGTAATTCAGCAGTGTGATGCTGGAGAGCTTCACTATGATCACTTGGCACTTTTTGAAGAGGAATAAGAACACTTGTCTGGCATTTCTCCTGTGTAGGAACCCCCTTTTCCTCTGGTACGTTGAGACACTTATGTCTCCTTCCCCGACTAGTTAACCCCTCGATAAATAATGAGAGTTCCACCGTTGATCGTGTCAACTTTGGTGACTGGGTAGCACATGTTTTCCATATAAGGATTTCGGAGAGGTTGGTCCACCCGGAGTACGCCATATCATTAGAACTTGCACTTTCAGACTCTTCCGCTGCACATGTTACTATACCCTCAGAAGTTTTCACTATGCTTTTGGAAAACTGAAAGGTTCTGAGAGGGAGGTAGACTAGATTTGTAAACTTCTCCAGAACCAAATTGCGCGAATTCACAAAGAAGCTTCCATCTGCTGCCGCTCCTTGTTCAGTTTCTTTTTGTTTTTGCAAGTCAACTGGTGGAGCGGTTATCTGTACAGATTTAACTTGAAGATTCGTTCGTTCTGTTTCAGTCATGAGCATAGCACGTAAAATGTTAATAAGACCCTCAGAGTCAGTGACGGAGCGATGTATTCGAATGAATAGGACACTCCCACAAGTGGTTCCTCGTCCTACTGTGGTAGTTCCAAAATAATTACAGTACACTAAAATTTCCCAAAGGGGACGCCGATTGGGAAACGGCAAAGTCATCAAAGTGCCGACAGCTTTCTTTAATCCAAGCTCATCTGTAGGTTGATTGATTTGACGAATATGCTCATGTATCAGGAAGTAATTTGCCTTTTGCCAATAGTAATATCCACAAAATGTGGACGGAATCTGGGTGAGTTTTGCAAATGGCTTTGCGTCAGCAGTTGATGGGTCATTTTGATTATTGGGGTAATCTAAGATGTTTTTACGAAACTCGTCCCGAAACTGAAAAGGACACCAACAATTAATTGTTAAAAAGTTTTCAATTATGTACAGTTACACAACATTAAATACTGAGACTTACCACATCAACATTAATGGTGCCCTCTAGTTCAACAAGCAGTCCCAGGCTGGATCGAGAGCTTTCCCAAAAGCGGTCCACCGCAAAGAAGGCCTCGGAATCGTCAAAGGATCTGATGAACTTTCTCTTAAATAGTTTAACAATAACCCATACCACTGCATACTTCCAAATAAACAGGAATCCATACACGACGATAAAAATGGGTGATAGGATTACAAAAACGAGCCACGCCAACAAGGCCTGTGAAATTTTTACTAGTTTTTCTGATAGATTTTCCATTTCATTTTCCTTTAAAGCCGTTGTCATTTTGAAGTTGACTTATATTAGCAATCATAAACATTTTACCAGCACTAACTGCTTATCGCCATACAGCACTGAGTAGTCAACTAGCCACGATTTTAACACTTATTTAGTCACATCTTTTCCAATGATTTTTATCGAATATTTGTCAACCGTAACTCTTTCCGACACTAACAAAACTTTTGCACAAAAATGGCAACAGAATTCTTACAAAATCTCGGTCATTCTTCGTGATTATAGCGATTTCCTATTTTAGTGTTGACGACAATGGGAACTTTTTCTGGGCCAATGCTGACTTTGACATTTAATGCTTGAAATGATTCGGTCTTAATCCTTGACAAAGGCTTTACAGAAACCTCATAAAAACAACAACAATCTCTTTATACTATTTTTCTTCTTGCTGACGTTTTCATGGCCTTGTGAATCCTATAATGACTTGCAACAAACGCACACGTTTTCTCATCAGCGGGGCTGGGAATAGAAGTCAGTGGTCACACCGCATAGCGAAGCTTTCCCTTTGCTCTGTGAAAAAAAACAAAAGCAAAATACAACGAATTAATAATAGCTCTGTAGTAGTCAATTCAATTACTACATACGTACATATATATGAGGGAATGAATGTACTAAATCAACTGAGCACCGCGCGTTCATTCCACCTTGCACTTTGCACGAGAACAAACATTTTTTATAACTATTGACTAAAAAACAAAATACACAAATAAACAATGCTACTCTAAAAGATTACATTCTCTGTATAAATTTATAACGGTTTATTAATCTAATCTATGTTGGGTGCTATTACACAATTCATCCAGACTTTGATTGCGCAAAAACAAACTGATTATTACTTTTGTGCTGGCTTCAGTGAGTAGCGGCAACAAAAACAAAAACGGCTTACTATTGTACGTGAGCAAGTGGGATCGTTGGGCAAGGAAAGTGCAACAAAAACGATGATGTAGGGGATTCATAAACCAAAAACAACATGAATAGTCTCCATTATGATCTCTTGTGGGGAACAAATTGAATATCTGTGATACAGCACAATAGTTAATACACATTTGCATAGGACCAATTCAAGTGGAGAATTACATACAGAAAGGTTTACACAACAACTTGAGTGTGCGGCTATGACCTCTCCCTGGCCTGTATACCCATTCCACAATATATAGACCAGCAGTTGTCATTAAATTGGTATGAATTCCAGTTAGACTCATGTGACAAATTATTGCACTGCTTCTGGCTGGACAAGGAATGAAGGGAGAGACGAGGTTAAATGATAAGTCAGAGAGCAAACTGGGTAATAAACAAGGTGGAAAGGATAAAAATCCAAGACGATAATGATAAGACGACGATGAGGATAATCAGTTCTAGGATATAAGTACGAAGTAGAGTAACATGGTACTGCTCCCAGAAAAATCTACGCTTATTCTACAACTACTATAACCCTGGAGTCGTGATCTCTAAAACATTTCAAATAATTTCCCGTAGTTTATGTTAGGGTTTATGTCATTTCAAGTATAAATGTACTTTTATATATGTACTTTTCCCGTGGAATAGTCTCAATATATGTTTTGCTTGAAATATACCATTCACACACGATATATGTTGTCGAGATAATATTTTTTCACTGGTAAATAAACTTGTCGATCCAGTAGTATCAGTCATTTCTCATAAATTAACTACTTCCTAATTTTCTTTCTAACTCCAACACCCTTGCATGCATTTGATCAGAGAGTTACGTACGGTTTCATGGCAGCTTTATGTTCGTACGTTTCAGAATTTGATCCAGAAGGAATGCTGAATGCGTTTTGTTGCATAATAATGAACCACTCACTCCACTCACTCACTTTAGCGTTGAACTGTTGGTTGCAAATCGCTCAATAGTCAGAGAAAGAATGAACTGAGATTTCATAAAGACACAGCTTTCCTTAATCTTCGTACAAGCTTGAAGTTTCATGTTGCCCAAGACATAATACTACAAACTGTCCTATTAGTTAAGCCGTAGTACACTGAAGACTGAATATGTATCAGTTTGTCCGTATGAATTTCCCTGTGATTCAATGACTAAAGAGCAAGGAATGAAACGATTCAATTCACGGTGGTATGGTATAATGATCATGACAAGAAATGAGAATGGCATGAAAATTTCTATTTGATATGCTACGAGTACCGAAAATTATCCGGAATACAGACACTGTCTGAATATACACACGCTTGAATGATTGACGGTGAAGGAAAAATAATAATTGACAAAACTGCCACCATCATCACAAGTAAAATCTTTTCGGTGAAACGTAATTTAAACAACAAAATTGGATACATATAATACGTAAGTATTACAATTTTCTTTGTTTTTCCCCTACTACTGTACAGGTTGACTGTTTTGCGTGCAGAGAGTAGCTTGTTTTTGTTCTAACCAGCAGCCGACAGGAGACAGGTGGAGATTTGGAGAGAGAAAGAAAATTTATGTTGCGTGAGAGAATAATACAGGTTTGGCGATTGGACAGAAAAAAATGATCCTGTTACAATGTATTTGCAGAAGTCAGGGTGATGCGCTGCTGACGCCGCCGCAGTTTTCGCTCATCGTTGTATTGTTCATGTCTTGTAGCCAGGTAAAAAAATGGCATAATACATTGCTGCTTTTTACTTCATCAAATTTGGTTAACTACCTGATATATTGACTAGCTGTAGACCAAGGAGCGGTTCTTGCTTTTTTCCGGCAATTTTCTGAGTTCGCCAAAAATGTTAAACCATATAATATTCCCTTTTTCCAAACTACACGTCTGCAATCACTGCCCAAGTTTAGCCTTCCCCTTCCCACTGTTACCTATTCGAACAATTCTTATCCTAGCTCAATCCTATTTCTATTGCTTGTTTCAATCGTATTTCTCCTACTTCGATAAACCTACACATCATTTATCCTTTTTCGTACAAAAGTACTGTTGTGAGGATTTTAATAGGCCAATCAAGTAACCCACCTTGATTTTCTGAATTTGAACATTTATCTAGTCTATTCGTAAAAAACTGTTCAACCTTCTTTATTAAACATTATAGTTATTTATTTTAACAAGTTTCAGGGTAACACAACAACTGGAGCCCCGAAAAGCCCGTTTCAATAGGAAGGATTGAACATACTCAAGCGCACAATTACTATCTACCAATACCAATGCCGAAATATAAATACAATGTCATTAAATAACTACAAAATTAATTCTAGGAAGAGGATTGCCCGAGTCATCCAACCATATTGACATCATCCCTACCATAAAACCATTAACCGTAGTAAATAACCATTCGACGAATTCACAAACATAACTTTTTTAAGCCTAACTCTTACTGCATAATTATTATTATCGAAAATTGTGAACTCTGCATTAGCGCCACAACGAGGAAGAGTGAATTTCCATATAATACATTAGTTCAATGGTAATTTGTGGAATAATATTTTCCTACACATATCTGGAAATCCATCATGACAGTTTTGTTGAAAATGATACTGATGTCAATGTAAAAACGTACAAATCGTGTTTTGGTCTAAATGGATTGTGTACTTAAGTAAACACGGCATGTTTTGAGGCAAATAATAAATGGGTGACTGACGATGATGACAATGACAACCCACAAAAAATGTTCCCCACACATGTAAAATACGTTCAAAAATGTCAAAACCACAAAAAAATAACACGCAAAATAATATATTAAAGGATTACATCAAATGCTTTGTTCGATGTCCATTAGCAAAAGACGCAGGCAGACTATTAAATTTTGAGTTACAGAAGCAGAAATAGTTTCTTTAACACGTACGTATGTATTTTGCATTTAAATTTTAAAACATTACTCCCGGTAGGAATGATGTGCCGATGGAATGACAGACGCAAATATTTACCTCAATATATTCCACTTATTATCGCAGAGACCATACACCACACGAAGTCGTCACTCTCCGCGTCAGCATTAATAACAGTACTTGGTACTACTATCACTACTATCACACAAAACAAACACATCTATTCAAGTATTTACTTTTTTTTACCAGGAACTGGTCACATTTTATTTAGCATGATTAGAGAATGACGCATAAGAAAATTGAAATGCGACTGCCACCGTCAACTATATCACACTTTCCCGTCCCAAATAATGTTTACCAAACCTTGCAGACACAACACTGGCATTTGGCATACCGTTTTTATGAGTGTGCTTGTTGTTTGTTGGTTTGTTGTGCCAAGCTTTTATGATGATGATATCAATCGAGGTCCTTCACCAGTGTCACTGTCAAGTCAAGTTAGTTTTACCAACCACACATCAAAAATCTCTAGATTTTTTCCTCTTCGCAAAAAAATGTCTTATTCATTGGAATTTTATGTGCAAATAATAATGCATACAAAGTATGCCACCAGCTGTACAACAATGGTTATTGTGCTAAAAAGCCGCTTACTAATCGCAAGCCTCAGTGTTTTTGAAAGGGATAACGAGAGCTTGTTAGAGCTGTAATTTGTAATGCTGTCTAGCCATTTTCATTTCACTGAACATTTTCCCAGATTCCCTTTCAGTAACCAAGTATAGTATAAAAAATGCGGAATTTTCAGTTTCAAACAAAATTTGAAAGTAAGTTCAGAGAAACAGTGATTGTTATTATAAAAGTAAGCGAAAATTGAGATGGTAAAACATTTTAGGGTTTGATTTACATATGCACAGCAGTAAGCAGCTACTGCATTTACGTAGGTACGCACTCATAATGAACTTGTTCATCTTAGAACAACCTGCTTACTCTCAACACTACTCATCATAACACTGACCTTGATCACGGTATAAAATTGCACAACACGATCAAAAAATATGATTATTTTATTACACACCTTGTCAGCTAGCTTTGTTCCTCAATTACAGTTTATGTAGGTAGGTTGTAGGAATATATGTTCAACTAATAAATACTTGGTATATATTATTCAGCTTTGCAGAGAGTTGAGCTCAGTAATTCGTAGGGAAGAACTCAATATAAACTCTGCCCACATCCACAACGGCAAAAGAGCAAACACTCTGCTACTTCACTTCTCTCTCGACGAAAACATTGATGCTTTTTGTTGATGAAACAAAGAATTAGCGTGTATGCAAATAATCTTATCTTCTCAACAGAGAGTTTGAGAGGGAAAATGGTGTCTACACAGGTCTACGAATTGNGATGCTTTTTGTTGATGAAACAAAGAATTAGCGTGTATGCAAATAATCTTATCTTCTCAACAGAGAGTTTGAGAGGGAAAATGGTGTCTACACAGGTCTACGAATTGGACCTCTTTCCCGAAAAAGTGGACTAGGCTTGTCTCCTTGTATCAATTCATTTTATTTACGTGTAAGCCTTATCTCTCACTCTAACTTGCACTACACTACACACATGCCTTTGCAGAGAGCTTAGATTTTTTTATTGTGTACAGTTTCAATTTTCAAGTCGTTTACATTTGAATTTACTTATTCAGATATTTTGTTGCTGATGCAGAATGGAATCTTAGCTTACCATCATTTGCCACCTGTTGTTGTTGCCTTTTCCACTCCCTTTCAGTGTAAATGAAAACAAAATAGTTTGCTACCAAAAAAGAGAAAAAATCTATTGAGTAAAGGACAGATAGTAAACCATAAAAGCATTTTTAGGGCACCAACTCAACAAAATATAATCTCTGCGCACAAAATCTTCCTTGCATCAAGCAAATGGCAACGTTGCAAGGATTTGAAAAAAAATTCCTAATATCTCCCTTACTTGGAGTAACTCTTTGCAATGTTTCGTTTTTGTGTGATCCAGACCATATCACATTTTTTGTGTAACCTTTTTTGATAGTGAACAGCCAACTTGGCTGAAAATGTATCAATGTCGATGATTCCGTGCCTCGTCGACATTGCAATGTCATCACAGCCGCCTGGTGTGTCGGCAGTTGGCACTTGGCAGTAGGCAAAAATGACATTATTATAACAAGAGAAGATGAAATATACAAGGTAGGCCATATTGGAGTGTATCGTATAGGGAATTAAAATGAGATGCTACTTGCCTTGTTGACGATATGACGATGTGAAAAAAGAATGCATAAAGAGGCTCTGTAATAATCATTTGTGTTCTGAAACTAAATGCTAACCGCAAGATAGTTCAGGAAATTCACGGTTGATGATTTGAATGAATGGAGGATTGACAACAATAACTTGATAATAATTCACTGAAAATCTCAATTAACTTTATTCTCAGCAATTAAAACAACTGAAGGACAATAACTCGGGAGTCACAAAATAATAATCAATAATATAACACGAATTTCAACTCAGATCGCTCGCGAATATGCTTGCTCTCTTCACGACGTCTCAGTACCTACTATTACTATCTCCGTAATAGTGTGTTCTACTGCCTCGCAGTAATTACGTAAAGTATATATTCGATCTTTTCTTCTCGTTGCTCGATCCAACGCGTTGAACTGTTTTACATAATACACACATAAT
>JAHZNB010003700.1:0-14469 GCA_027744295.1 Callyntrura guangdongensis
TAATCCAAACATTTCATGCAACCTAACATTACCTAAAATAACCGAGGATAGGATTTCAGAAGTTAAATTATTGATAAGGGGGGACCCTTACCAATTTTACTTGACCCAAACTACATGTCAGCCCATTCGACCTGCCATCTAAACCAAGGGTCGCCATACATGACGTTTTACTCAGAATTTAACGTAAATCAAGATTCCGTTTACTGTTTTCTGCAAAACGAAAATTTTGCATTTAATTTTGCAAGTTACCCTGCGAGCACTGGTGCGGTTTCGTCTCCGTGCAGCTACCATGGTATGGTTCTATGCAAATTACGTTATGCCACATGCTGCATTGGCATCTAACCAGTTCACAGTTATGTTATGACTAAAATGTTTTATATTTTTAATCAATTGTTCATCCAAAATACTAATTATGATCGACTATTGTGTATGTAAATATTTTGTTATATTTTGTAAAGTCAAATTGACAACGCTTACTGACATAAACTCTTATTTTTCTTTTAATTATTTCGATATAAGTCCTGCTTATGGTAGGTTATCGGAGTAAAGCGGTTGTAACATGATAAAAGTTCAATGAATAAATTATTATTATTATTGATCTACATTAAATTCGGAGTAAAACGTCATGTATAGCAACCCTTAGTTTAAATGGCAGTACGAGTACGAATGTTTTCCTTGTCAGTAAAAGGGTTTTCAGCTACGTCTTTGTAACTGCAATTCAGCCGGTTTATTCAAATTAAAACAGTTCCAATGGAAACGAATTCGGATATGGGCAATAATGCGTATTTTTTTAGTTCGATAAGAAATGAGAGAACGATGCAACCCCTAATTTGTCGTAATTAATTAGCAAATAGAAATATATTAAAAAAGTTTCCGAGTAAATTGTACTTGCGCTACTTATTACTGTGCATGATATTAACTTTCGTAAGCGAAGCTTATCAGGAAGTTATTGCGATCACAATCATGTCTGTCTGTCTGTCGGTCTGTAAACACTAACTCAAAAACTTATTAAAATTTTCAAATTCTGTTTTCACCAATCAATAGTTATGGTTAATAGCTTGGATGAGTTCAAAGATGGGGGTTTGGGGTCAACCTCCTGGGCTTAGATTCAAACTTTTGGGGTAAGTTACCCCGAGCGTTAACCCTGTGCTGGAGCAAGGGCAAAATTGAGGCCTATGTGCGGTTTTACCCCTTAACCCCAAGTTTGAATCCGGGCTCTGGGGGTCAACCGGGGGGTCACTTTTAAAAACAATGCATGATCCTATCTATCCTATATATCCTATAAAATATATATTTATATTTATATATATATATATATTTTTTTTATTGACCCCATGCATGGATCCCAGGGGGCGGCAAAGATTGAAATTTGTTTTGCCCATAACTTTGAAACGGTAAATCCGTTTAACATGGGGTTTTAACTAAATCGACTAGTAGTATGTAACATTTATGTCATGTCATCTTACGATCGCTTACGAAAGTTATATATTTGAGTTTTACAGTCATCTCGTTTTTACTATTATTATGAAATGAAATATAAGTGAACAGACATCACAGACACTAGACCAAATTCATAGTGCAGTAGTTTTTGTAACGTCATTTTCTTCTTTTCAATTGAATATCTCTGTCGAGCTACCTACCACCGACCGACAAAAACTATTACACTACACAAAAAAATACAAATACAAGTCTCCATCCATCCAATATCCAATTCACTTTCGATTCAGCCAGAGGTATACGTAGAACACAATACATGGAAATTGTGTGTGTATGTGTGGGGTAGGATACAAACAAAACAGCAGCAGTACAATAGCATAACAGAAAAGTAAAATTGGAAAACAGCGGATGTTCATCACGTCATCGTCAATCTTCATTCAACGGGAAATCAAATCACACAACATTATAAAAAGTTAAGGAGTTACAAGGCAAAAATTTTTCCCCATCAATTATTTGGTTTTATCGCAAGCTCCTTGAAAACTGTACTGGTACAAGTACAGCATAGCAGTACTAACTAACAAGCAAGGGTTTCCTGTTAGGAAACTCAAACAGGACCCCAAAGGATTATGTGTATTTATAGTACATTTAAAAAATACGATAGTATAAGTAACTAAAATCCAATAGGTTGGATGCTTTGACACTACGAGCGTCAGCTCCAACAACTGTACGGAGGTTGCTTGGCGTGTAATTTCCCAATGAAAAATTATGATTTTTTACCAATTTACCACAATCGAATCCGCAACAATTATATACGTGAACTTATATTCAATTACATTAATTTCTTTAGTGATTGAATTTGTGATGTCTGTGTATACATATATAAGATTAAGTGATAGCTTTTACACGTGGTCTTAATTGTTTAAAACACCTCATCTGGATTCTAATCCAAGCGACGATTGACGCAAAAAATAATGTTAACCTTTAGAACCCATGGCCAAGGAGAATGATATTCCTACTTATCATTATTACTGATACATATTACTGATGGATAGAACTTACGCTCGTAGACAGAGATAACTGACCACGGGAGATTTTGGCTATCGCCATCGTACTCGGTGTTTTTAAATGTAATATACATATATATATGTATATATAACCTTTTAGGGTCCGTCTTTTTGTGTGTCCTGACTCAGTCCTGACAAGAAACACTTGCTTGTAAGTGAAAGAAATAGATACCATTTGTGAACGGAAATCGGTAGGTTAGTGTATCGGAATTCGGAAATTCTTGCACATGATTCTCTCAGATTTCTCCAGCAACAGCGTTGCACTTCCGATCCAAGTAATAGATCCATGTCCCTTTATAATTTTAATCATCTATAGATGAACTGTAGTATTTCTAGTTATGGCAGCATCTAAACGAGGTTTTCAACCAGTCGCCATTCCTAGCAACAACTCTGTCATCTGTCGTGTCAGATCCAACCAGTGTCGTGACATCGTCTAATCGTTTCACAATTAACAGTTGTATTTTTCTTGCTGTAATCTAATTAAATAATTCTATTTTAAGCGCTTGGAGAGCTGTTTAACCAGAGTAAAGTAATTTGAAGAATTATACTTGTTGCAAAATGTGAAGAAACCTACTTCGATGAATGTGGCTTATGTACTCGAATGTTTAATAAAAGTGAGAGTGATAGCATGAGGTATGGTCCGTTTTCATAAAAAAAGAAAATGCAAGAAACAAAGTGATTAACCGAACAAGATACGGCTATTTATTATGCATTACATGAAAACAAATAACGGTTACCTGGTGAGCTACGGTGGTGATTAACTGGCAGTGGCACGAAATGGTTACGCTAATAGATTTTCACTTTCCAATTTTAATCAATGCGGCATTGGTGGTCAGTATGTGGTAATAGTTTGTCGGGAAGAAGTGTATGCATTCCAGCCCGAAAGCAGCATTTATCATTGCAAAGTTCACGCTCAACAATTAACTTGCCATTAATGAGATTATTGTTGAGAAAGAGAAATGGAAACACAGCTGATTTACTGCCAATTGTGTGCAGTACATTTTAAACAAGGACAAGAATACATGACATGAAATATATATCGCCGATATAATATCGGACAGTCATTTCATGAGACGACAACTATGAAACAATAAATTAAATCTTGAAAAGTTGGAAATTGTGGTAAATTTATTTACTAGTTAAAACTACATTTTTCGGTTCAAAATCGAACTTTTCCAAGGCTTTGTGTAAGCGAAAAACATTGCTAAATACTCGAAAGTAGAAGTACTACTGCTACTTAACTAGAAATATTTCTACGATAGAGTATTTTATTGACCGAAACTACAGTAATCTCTCACAGTCATTGTTAGTACAGAGTCAACTACGTCATGAAATTTGATTTATTTTTTACGAAAGACGATAGTGTTTCTCTTTTCAAAATAACACTGCGATTGTATCGTAATGTTAAATAAACTACGTAGACAGGAATAAAATTTATTCATTTGGTATTGTTGCTAAAACAGGCATTTTTGTTCCAACTATTCAAAGTAATTCGTAGGATATAGTCGGACTTACAATGAGTCAAGTCCAAGTTTACAACAGTTTTAAGAATAGTCTGCAAAATCTCGTGCTAAGTTTTAGTTCTTATTGTAAATAATATTTTTTGCAATACGTCATAAAAACTTTACATGTTTAGTCAGTTGCTGGGCAGGATTCTATTGTTTAAATTGTTAAACTCGTCAAAACTTTAGTACAATAACAACATGGACGTTGACCGAACATATCGAAGGCAATCCGTCGACATTGAAAAACGGCTGGATGATGGCGATGTGCCAGTAACCAAAAGTGATCCACAAGATCCCCACTCGTATGATATAGTTAAAGCAACGCAGGTAAGCAGTGATTCCCTAAAAAATCCGTTTTATTGCAGGTTTTATCAAGTCAGGTTGACTTTGTAATTTGTGTAAATATTTATAATAGTTTGGGGTCTACAATCGATGTCTCCAATTGTTGAACGATGGCTTTGACGTAAATCAACGAGATAATGAGAACATCACATTGCTTCATTGGGCGGCAATTAACTGCAGGCGCGAAATAGTCAAACTATACATTGATCATGGTGCGCAACACTTCCATTCAAGATCGAATGAATAAAAATGCTGCGTTACACTGGGCAATTCAAATGAAAAACTCAACTGCGGTCTCCCTACTAGTTCATCGCCACGCAAGTCTTGACATTCCTAATGCGACGGGAGAAACACCCTACACAATGCTTAAAAAAGTTACAAAGAATGACTGGATCTCAAAATCAAGTGTGGACTCAGTATTGGCAAAAAATGAACGCAAGCAACGATCTTGTCTACATGAATATAGACAAGATAAGGTAAATGTTGCTAATATAAAGTTCATTAAAAAGGAAAATTTGATATTTAACTGACAAAAATTAATCATTTTAATTTTCAAGCAACTTCGATACTATGGTACCGCTGCAATACCATTTGTTGTCATGTACGCACTAGGGGCCATCTTTTCAGCTGACGTAACATTTACGTTAAAGGTGATACTCCTGTTTTGCCTGTATCTTATATTTCGCGTTACTGGCAAACTTATTTGCGATGAGAGATTTATGTCTATATTCCCAATCAACGTCTATTTGGCAACCAAGGTTAGGAAGATTCAAGTTATCCATTGTAACACAGCATTCTTTGAAGCTGAAAATGTGTTAATTGTGTTAATTTTATATGTTCGTTCTAGTTTTGGATGTATATTGTATGGTTCCTGTACATTATGTCAGCTTTGCCTGCTAGTGATACTCTGATTTTTGTATCATGCTCTGGTTTATTGTGGTATAATTTCCTTCGCGCATGGAAAGGAGATCCTGGGGTTATCACAGTTTCCGAGGATGAGCGCTACAAAGTACTTAATTTTTTAAATACATTTATTATACCTATGTATAATTTTATAAATGCGTTTGTATGCCTTATGTGGGGTTTTGTTGTGAATGGACAGACAATTATTGACTTAGCCGAACAAGATGGCTTTGATTCCAAATTTTTTTGCACCACTTGCCTGGTTAGAAAACCGCTCCGTTCCAAGCACTGCTCTGTTTGTGATAGATGCGTTGCAAGGTATTTACGTAAAGTACTTTTACTTAACGATTAGTCAAATACACATTTTTTTATCCATAATGACTGATTACTATGCTAAAATTTCAGATTTGATCATCATTGTCCCTGGCTTTCGAACTGCGTGGGTTGGAAAAATCACAAATTTTTTGTGGGTTATTTATTTTCATTAGTACTGATGTGCTCATTGTTCCTTCTTGGAGCGGTGAAATTTCTTCGGACAAAGTGTGATCCAGACTGGAATTTCGTACAAATTGTCAGCTGCTACCCTTGGATTACATTTATGTCACTTCAAGCAGCAGCTCATGGAAGCTGGGTGCTTGTACTCTTAATATGTCAATTGTACCAGGTAAGTCCTGCTATATAGAGTTTGATGAAAATCAACACCAGTTTACCCATTCAATAGGTCAGCACTAATTAAACGGTTGATTACTTCGTAGATTCTTTGGCTTGGGCTGACAACCAATGAACGATTAAACTGGACACGCTATACATACTTTAAAAGATTTGGTGCTGGTAGTAATGGGGCCTCGGCATCTCGCATAAGATCACATGTCAATCCTGGAGTCATGAAAAATTTCATCGACTTTTTCGAGCTCGAGTGTTTTAGTCCCGACAAAACAGACTGGATTCGAGCTTGGTCCCATCCTCAGGATCAAGACGAGACTTCAGTAGATAGTCAACCCTTAATTAATAGAGATAAGAGAGATAGTTTTCAGTACGTCTAGTAACCGTAAATGTAATTTTTCACTAAATGCTCTTCTAACACCCCATATTTTTGTTGTTGCTTTTAAAACCACTCTTCCCGTTTCTAGCTGTCCTATTGCAGAAGATTCTAACATCGATTTAAGTAGATAAAAAAAACATTTTGTAGGCGATATGTTCGCTTGACTTTGGGAAGGCTCTGTCTTGCTCATACTTTTTTGAAGTTTCTAGTATTTATACTGCATACTACCATTGAAATTTTATTACTGTACACAGTGGTAATATTATTAGTGATGATGATGATGATGATGAGGCTAGTCGTAGTTTATAATTTTCCATAAGAACAATACCTGTTCTCTAATCCGCGGAAACAGAATAGGTAAATATATAAGAAGCTAAACGAATGGATGTAAGTTAACAGTAATAAGATATGTAGGTAGTGTATAAAGTGTCGTTTCATGAAAAGTGTTACACCATCACAAATTCCTTCTCAACCATATTGTGTATAAATTACGTTTCTATCCGGAAAATTCATCCATAGGTTTAATGATTAATGTTTGCTACTTCTGCCATAATAGATACGTAATTGTTTTTAAAATTGGTCGTTGGCCACCACAATACCTTGTTGTTGTTATTACTACTTATTACCGTCGGCATCACGTTATTTCGTATCTTTACTATTAATTATGACATATTGTTATTTTGTGGTGATTTTTTCGCATACCAAAAAGTGTTATGAATTTTTTATTTCAAATGACTGAGGAAACATAATATAAATGAAAGTAATAATATGAGTAATGTTGATATTTGTATTAGTAACAAATCCTCTTTATTTTTGTGATATTGACAAGCAAGCCAGCACATACACACCATCATACCGTAATAGTTATTTATTTAAGAGAAATACAAAATAACAAAGATTTTTCGTTTCGCACCTTTATATATTATTATATACCTCCAATTGAAAAACCATAACGATGATTAAATTATAGTTATTATAGTATATAAATAATGTTTTGTGCTGAAAAGAAATAAAATAAAGAACAAATGAAATTAACTTTCCAATTGGCCGCCTACTAAGTCCAACCATTTTTATGATAAGGTGATTTTGTATGAAACAATGTAAATATGTAGGTATGCAGTATTAAATCAAGTGCAAAACACAAGCATGTATACAAAGTTAAAGTTCAACCGAGGTACATGTTTTTATCATATATTCATTTCTTTTTCGGCATTTTTGTGGGTATAAGTTTATAATTGTCATATATACTTACTCAACAAATTGTGTTACTTGCATATATTTAATCACTCTAGCTTTTTAACTATTAATTCTCTCAACAGTTAATAACTTGTAGGCTTTAAAGTCACTCATCTTAATCATAGTGTCATATTAAACCTGAGATAACATAGGTATTCGAATATTACATGTCATATCAACATGAGTTATTCAATATCATTTATTAATATAGCGTCAATTGTAGATGGTGTCTTTAAATTGAATAATGCAACTTTATCAAAGGAGAATTTTGTATATAATTATTTAAACCATTATATGAATGTATTTACATTGAAACTCAAAGCTACAAAAATGCAATGTGAAAAAATCGTAATAAGAAAAAAAACTGGCATGCCACCGCTTAGTAAAGATAAAAAACCAATACACAGTTTCTTAAATTTTATTGATGCATTCTTTCTTTTTGTGGTAAACTTTCGAATGACATGATATAACACTCCATTGACTATTCATAAGGGATAAGACTACATTAATTATTAGTAATTAACAATAACTAAAGTATATTAACAGATTTTTCTTGCCATTGTACTTTAATTTAATTACAAAACTTTACATCTATATGTAATTACTTACATAATAGCAAAAATGACTAAAAATGTTCTCATTAAAAAATCGTATGACATCCAGACTGCAACAATCATTAATATCTCACGCTAATCCTCAACTCAAAACAATTGTAATATAAACATAATTATTTCTGATAAAACTAACAGTAAATCCACATTAAAAGTATATTATCATAGGTAATAACATAATGTATTATTTTGCACTTATTACGGCACAGTCATCATCATGGTCATTCAAAAAGTCTTTCAGGCAATTGATTACATATTTATGCATTCAACAGTACAATCTTTTTCAGTTGCTCAATTCAACAAAAATACATAAGACCAAAAAATTGATAGATGATACACATACATATTAGTCGAAATAACAGTAGCTTATTAGTAAATAGTAACCTCTTCATTTACATATGTTTAATTACTATAGAAAAACAATGTCTTGCATTTCGCATTTTTAGAAATATTGTAAAACTAGACACACACTTTGAAAACAGGGAGTCAGACTACCATAAATTACTTTGAGGCCAGTTTTTAAAAATGCATATTAGTAGAAAAGGCTAGCAGGGATATTATATCACATCTCTTTTCTTGTATGTACGTTCACTACTTTTAATTGTTAATATGTATTTTTATTTCGTGTACAGTGTCTTCATACAAAGTTTTCACAATTCATAAAAGTGACAAAGCATTTTGCACATATAAGTTACAATTAGAAAGCAACATCGTTTTCTTAGTACAAAAGGCCAACACTTCTAATCAATTCGATAACATTAATAATTAATAACGTATGTTTGTCCAGTGCTTAAATGTTATTTAACTTAATGCTATCTGGATGTGCTCACTCACGAAGTTAATGCTTTGTTATACGCTTAATGCTTTATTAATTCTGCAAGTTTTAAAATATGGATTTTGTACATCTATGTACTTAAACAAGTAGCTTCTACATTATAAATGGTTTCAAAATTGTAAGTTTTTTGTATATCCAATACTACACTTCGGTAGATGCCGATTACTGAATTGTAAGTCTTAAGTTTGGGTAATTGCTGATTGAATAGTATATATGCAAACTGTATAGGTTATACAATATGGTTTAGAAAGAAGTGTTATAACTGATTAATATTTACATCGGCTGGTTGGTTTACTGTTTTAATATAAATCGTCTCTTGGAATCAATAGTTGATAATATGTCTAAGTGTATTTTATTTTATCGAAGTATGAATATAAATACTAGGAACAATTATTATATCATCGGCTGTTAGATTTGCCTGGTACCGCGGAAACTAATTTATGATTTGCACTAAATAATGGAAATAAGTATTTTTACAGTTGTGTAAAGTAAACAATCGAGACATTCTTGGTTGTGTATGGTCACTCTGAATAAATTTTATAAATCACCAAGGTGCAACTTAGCGAAGTGCAAACGGGCCTTCTGTTCTGTTTCCAAGCCGTCTAGTAAAAATATATTACGAGACTCATGACGATCCAACAAATAAAACCAAATGTAATGAAGAAAAAATACGCTATGCATTGTCATGCATCAATTGCCCATCAAATTAATCGCGTAGCACCCCAACGTATAAATGGCGGTAGTAGAGATACCGAATTTGAATTACGTAACAGTAACAGCAATCGATGAATACAAGAATATTTCTTTAACGTTAGTATGAAGACAGAAAACTGTCATCAGAATTACTCTTTTCTAAATAAATGTTAATATAGTTTAAAAATAACGCTATTATGATTAGATACAAACAAGATTGGCTGGTTGCTTCAGCTTTAGCATTTAGTATAATCTTCGTATAATGAAAGTAAATTTAGATTATTTTATTTTAAATATATATAAATTGTGTCTATAACTATAGCATAAATGCCACCGGAACGGAGGAGACTGACAATTTAAAAAATGCAGTTAAAACGTATTGATTCAATTGTTATTTTTATAGCAATAATAAGAGATTTTTACTTTCCTAAGGCATTCCGGGCTTTAGCAGCTGTAATAGAGCGTTTTAACTGTCCAATTAAGTCAACTATTTTAACGGCTGGTCCCACCTTCATCCCTGTCAGGATTACAATCTGGTCCTTTGTTAACGCCAGTAATGACAGGCCATTAATTTTCTGTAAAAATACAAATTACAGCAACAGGTTCTGTGTTAAACTACTTAGCAATGCACAACTGTATCTGTTGACAATGACAACTTACATTTCTTTGAAATAATTCGCTGTGGGCACCACAATCGTTTGCGTCAAGAAATGTTACTACTTCGTGTGGTCCCCATCTGCCGGGATCAACATTTTCACAGCAACTGGGATTATCCGTTAAGCGAGGAATTATGTGTGATACTGGTGACGATGGACTTGAAGCAGTGCTACCATTGTTTTCTGAACTTTCTGTTGACATTGTCCTAACCGCAGTAGAGTCTACGTCAGTCTTTTGTGCATCATTTTTACATTGTGAGCCATTTACAGTTGACTCAGCTGGCTCCGTCATTGGAAGCGACTCGAGTATTGTTTTTGGGTCATTTTCAGATTGTATATGATTGTTGATTGTGGTAGTCGAAGTGACCATACTTTCGTCACTGTTACTCCCTTCGGATGTGTCCTCTGCTGCTGTGGATGCTTGCCTACTGAGACTGACTCCTCTATTTTCGTTCGACTTTTGCTGCTCAGCTTGCTGCTGAAGTGAACTTCGACGAGGACCTGATGCAATCTGACTGGCTTTTACCGGAACTGAACTTGCAGGCGTCGCCATATCCCCCTTCTGTTGTTGATTTCCAGCAACTTTCTTGGTAACAGATGATGTTGCAGTGGATGATGGTGTGGCAACAGTTTTTGCAGGTCTAGTATTAAAATTTGCAAAGCCAATGCTATCAGTTTGTATGTATATACATGTGCTTTATTTTCAATTCTTTTTTTTTTAGGAATTTACAGGTATTAAGAGATTAACAATTCTGCTATTCGTACAGTTCAGAACTATTTGATANTTTTTTTTTTTAGGAATTTACAGGTATTAAGAGATTAACAATTCTGCTATTCGTACAGTTCAGAACTATTTGATATATTTTTTTTATCATAAACTATAGCAGCAACCTACCGGCCAGGACCACCCGGCTTTCCTCCAGGTTTACCAGCTTTGCCTTTTTTCCCTTTCTTCCCCTTTTTCATTGGTTGAATTGGTTTTGGAGGAGCACGCGGTGGTTCCAATTTGTGATTTACTAGTTCACACCATCCGACGGGGTAAATATCTGGAGAACGTGCGTCTAACCACTGGTCATATTCTTCCTCCCAACCGTCAAAATGAATTTTTAAAAGACGGCCAACAATATGTGAAATGGTAGCAACACATATCAGGCGTGGATCCATAAGGTCCGCCGCCTCAACTTTCATTCCAATCCTAAACTTATGATTTATGGCCTTCTAAAATGGAATGGAAAAAATATGCTATTAAATATGCGTGCAGTTAAGCACAGCTGGTGTGGTATAGACTCTCATCATTGTAAATTTACCTTTTGTTTAACCGGAGCAGGTTGTGTTTCAGTCTCACGCAAATAATCATCCCATTTGAAGGTAGATTTGTCATACCCGTATGGTGGGGTCAGAGTTATTCCGTTCTCCTTGCAAAATCCACATGGAAATACATATGGGGAGCTGATATGGTAACAAAACCAGTCGGATCCATTGGAACTGGAGTCTTCCTCATAACAGTCTACCCTAACCATTACGTATCCCCTCCTCAGAACTTTCTTAATTGTAGCGGCACATATAGCTGAAAGGTTAAGTGGATCAATCGCTTCAAGTTTCATGCCCACTTGGAGATCCATCTCTTCAAATTCGGCATCGTATGGTGTCGGGAGTAAGGAATTTGGTGAATAGTTTCGTGGAGATATGATTTCATGTCCTATGGTTTTTGCCCAGCCTTTGGGATGAATAAGACGAGATTCCTCGTGACACCAAAAACCGCCGTCCTCAGTGGAGTCAAAATATTCAACGTGTAAACGCCGTCCAACAATTCTACGCACTGTGGCTAGTCTAAGTTGACAAATGCGGTTCTTATCAACTACTTCCAGTTGATCACTGACTCTGCAGGAAACATATTTTCGAACATTAGAGTGAGGCATAATCAAAGTATTTGTGAAATTTAGATACAAAATTTTAACTCACTCATATTTTGATTTTAGACTACTTTGGACCTTGGACTGAAAGTTTTGTGGAAGCGTTCGTGCTCCGGTTAGACGATTAACCAGAAAGTTTCGCCAATCAGTAAATTTGCGTGAAATCGCTACAAAATAATTAATGCATATAGTTTTGCGCTTGACTCAATAAAGCAATAGACTTACAAAGTGTAACTTACATCTCGGTGGAATCAATGGCTTTCCTTTGTTAGCACACCACCCAACATGATGTATATCATGGGAACAAAGATTTATCCAGAAGTCTCCAGATGAGTCGTTACCAAATCCCTCAAATCTCAAAAGAACAAGGTAACCTTGAATTTTGACCACGCTGGCAACCCAAAATGCAATCTGATGATTTCTAGGATCAATGTCCTTATTCTCCACTTCAAGTTTCATACCGATCGTTACATTGTCCCACATTCGAGACAACGGAGCCTACACAACAATATATAAGTATGGAAAGTTACCCGACCCGAGCAGTTAGTTTAAAAGTAATAATTTTTTCATCTCAAAGAACTTACATGCTTCATTAATCCAACACTTGCAGCTTTATAGTCGCTGCTATTTATTATAGTTTTCCAATCAAACGTCGGATCTACATCCACCTTCTTCTTTTTCTTTTTTGGTGCCCCTTCAGCATCATAATCGTTGACGCTGTTGGAAGCACTTGACGAAGATCGAACAGTGCCATGCTCATCCACAGGAGACGAGCACCTGGACGAGTTTCCATCCGCATCTTCAGCATCGCTCGTTACAGGGGCGTTAGAACGGCCCTGTATTCAAATTCAATCACGATTTGAAAGAAAACATTTACAAAAATGCTTTAGTTAATAACTTCTTGCACGAAATTAGATAAAGTATAATTAGATGTACAGTTAAAGCCAAACCAACCTACATTTTACCAAAAGTGTACTTAAAATATAGCAGTTACTAAGGACAATAACATAAGAAACAGCAACATTTCCCATTTAGTTGATAACAGCTAGTATGAAAATCCAGTAGTAGGTATCATGATTTTATTTTAATCGTTGAGTACGAATATATGCAAAGATCGAAATAGTATCACGTAAGTACTTTAAAAGCTAAATTATCATTATGCTAAATTTGTGCAATCAGAAACGAAAATGAATGAAGACCATGCAATTGTTAGTAGATAGTTTAAAAAGACGTCGTATTTATTGACCCACCTGCTGAGTACCGTCCCCTTTCTTTCCCATTGTTTTTGAGCAAGCCAGACTACAAAAATTCTTTTTCTTCACTTGAAATGTACGTTTAACACCGTATCGACCACAGGCGTGACATTTGGCTGAAACACAGAACATGGAAATTATAGGTTATAACTATTAGGAATGTAGTGCTTGCTTACCTTACTTGTCGTAAAACTTAAAGTCCCAAAGGACCAAACTACGTACCACTATAGTCTTCTAAAACTGGTGGTGCAGGAGAAACACGAGACGGTCCTGGTTCTCTTTTAACAGTACCATTGGAGCTATCAGCTGCAGATCCTGTTGAAAATGAAGGAAGAGATGTTGTCGTTACACTATTTGGCGAAGTCACAAGTGTTATTGACACACCATTACTAGCCAATGCTGCCGTGTTACCAGTCCAGGAAGTAGAAGTGCCCTGTTTGCTGAAAGGAGGAAGTCGAGGAGTGTTGCAAATATCTACAAAAAACAAAATATAACATAATACAGTCACTACACTACATGTCATTGGCATCAGTCTCACAAAAACTCGACAAGTATTTTGAAAAATAAACTTTCAAAACGCTTTTGTTTATACATGGCAGTCTATTTTACCATTTTCAGTTTCTACAGGTTTCTCCTCAGTGGAAAAACGTTTATTCCGACTCGCACTATAACACCAAAAGTCATGGTCGCATTCGTAATCATCTTTAACACCACTCCAGTGAGGTTTTCGTTTACGAAGAATCTTATGTATATCTAAATTTTTTGCTCTAGGCGGTTTATTCATATATATCTCCCCAAATGCATAGCCCATTTCAAGTTCCCAAGCTTCGCAATGGAAGACATTAGGCGAGTCTAGGTTATAACTATCCTCGCTCGCATTACTGACTATTTCCCAATCCTCGCATTCAGTTTCTACCTCGCTCTCGCTTTCACTTTCTAAAACTTCTACCTCGCTCTCGCTTTCACTTTCTAAAACTTC
>JAHZNB010003701.1:0-11169 GCA_027744295.1 Callyntrura guangdongensis
AAGCTACAAACGTCTTAATGCTAAATTGTCTCCCATCCCGTTCCCGCCATGTAAGCATGCCCTTTTCCGATCGGCTGAATACTGGGAGTGCGTTGCCAGACAATATTCTCTCACCCTTCATCATTTTTGTGGGACTGCTTCAATGGGACCGGTTGACTCGCCGCATGCCGTTGTCGATTCGGAGCTGAGAGTTATCGGGACAAAACGGTTACGAGTTATTGACGCTAGTGTGATGCCATTTATTATTACTACAAATACTAACGCTGCCGTAATGATGATTGCTGAACGAGGAGTAGACTTTATTATGAAGACATGGCGCATTGAGTATCTTCCTGACAATGAGCCCAATACAAAAAAGTAGCATTTTGAAAATTTAACATCTCACGCTACCTCTTCTAAACCAGATATACGCAGTCATATTTTAATCTAGTCTAACATATGTAAAATATTTGTATTTGTAAAAAACGTATTGATGAGATAAAACAAAAAATGCAAGATGCAAATAAAAGTATTTTGAAATATTTTAGTCGTTTCGAACGGGTGGTATCCGTTTCATTTTTTGAAAATCATCATGAGTCATTTATATCATTATGTGAAATAACTCATCATGACTACACGACGATATAAAAACTACGTCTGATTTTTATTGGTTTCAATTCAATTCAGTTTCAATTAGAAAAATAAATGATTGTCATCAATAATTATTATACGCAATCAATATTCATTGTATTCAATTTGCTTTCTGAATTTCATTGTCATACACGATACACCTGTGCATTGAATAGTTATAGCAAAATTGGAAATATACACCAGAACTAGTACACCAAGGGACATTTTTAACATGAATGAAGAAAAAGCATGGCATAGAAGCTGCCCGTTGTCGATAAACGATTACTTTCCAAACGAAGTATATACACACAATATTACCCAATGCATTGATCTAATCATACTTTAAGTACGTAACCGTCATATAAGAGTAAAGTGGAGGCTGCCTTTGACGAGGCCGTTATGTTTTGTTTACTATAAATGTGTCTTTTCTCGTGTGTTGTGTTGCGTACTATAAGTATGATCTTATATGACCTTGAAGTATGATATTGACGTCCTGTCACAAAGTACAAATTATGTATCTGGCATTTATAATTCTAATGGCTGTATATATTTTAACTCCCTATAATTTTCAAATTAGAAAATGAATTTTTAAAGAGTTGCAAAGTTGATCTTAAAATTTGTAGATACTCGAGGAAGTTCTTAGCAAGCTGTTAGTCAAACCCGATCTCCACAATGCCAAACTAGTTTGCCGTCGATGGCGATTCGTTGTCGATGAGCTAGTTGGTCACGAAATAACGGTAACTAATTATGGGAGTCTCATTCGACATTTACCCTGCGAAGTTAAACAACAGTTCAAACTGCCCACAAATCCGAAAGATTGTACTGGTTTAAAGGACTTCTTACACATGGGCATTAGACAACTGACCATCGGTATCCCAGGAATGCTTATCCATGATGCCTTAACTCCTACGATAGTACAAATATCTAAAGAGATTTCCGATTGCCCGCAGACAGATTATCCCCATCTAATCAAAAGTTTTTCATGCTTTGAACCTCTTTCTCCCAACATATTTTACACGCTGGCGCCAATGGGAAATTTAAAATACTTGAACATGAGCCTCCTCTCTTTGGTCAATTTTATCACAGGAATAGGTTTTGAGAATTTGAGCGTTTTTCGTAGTTTGACCACTTTAGTCATTTCTGACACCCCAGCGTATCCTGAATTTAACAGTGCTTCAGTAATATCGCCATTAAACGATTTTTTGAAACATGTAAACGCACCAAACTTGACATCCTTAGACATCACCTATCCAATTTTAAGTCTTTTGGACATTGATGAGGACAGCACTAGGATTATTATTGAATTTATAAAACAAACCAACTGCCTCAAAAAGTTATCCATTACTGTTTCCAGTCCTGATCAAAACTTTTCCCCACCATCAAAACGGTTTCAGTATCCAGCGGAACTAATGGATGAGATGTCAACTTTAGGAAAGAGTTTTCAGTTAGAATCTGTGGAACTAAAGGATAACCATTTGCATAGTTTACGACCATCAGTTCAAACTAAAGCTTGGATAACACTTACTAAGGAACAGCGAAATCTTCACTTCCTAAAGTTTTATCTGAAATCCTCGATAGAATTTGCTGAAGATGTGGTTAAAATATTAAAAGGAAATGAGCGAACCCTTATCAACTTGGATTTGTCGTGTTTCCCTTGTGAAATAAGCGAGTCTTCTGGTGACGTTTATTTTGTTCCGATAGATGGTCGTGCATTATCAAAATGCATTTTCCTTGACACTGTTAAATTATCGGACAAGACAATAAACACAATTGATTTTCCACGTTCATTGAGTAGCATTTACGTGGATGCTATGCTGTCAAATATGGATGCACACAATATTTTACTTTCAGAATTTATTAGTTTAAAAAGAGTGGATTTGAAAGATATAAGAGGAGGAGCTCCAAAAGGATTGGGATACGGAGTCACAGTGGATACCCTACGTCAGTTTGTGAAAATGAGGATGGTTCAGAGACTGGTAATTTATGCTGGTAGTACTGATGGCAAGTTCCCATCAGGAGGTATTCCAAATGATGATGTTAATGGTCAAAAACGTTTAGGGAAAAGAAAGCCTCATAATCCAATAATTATGAGTTCATTACTTTCGCAAGAAGACCTTCCCCAAGACCATGTTCGAATCGATTGGCAGTTAAATAAAAGAGGATTTTATGAAGAAAATGGGTACTCGTCAATTAGTGCGGCCTACCACTGTGAAAATGAACCTCGTCATTCTTTATACAGATGTGACACTTTATCTTCAAGTTTTCATTAAAGTTGCATTACATTTTTAAATTTTATTTTCCTCACGAAAATTATAAACAAAATGTCAAAACTCTATCTTATATATTTCGAATAAATTGTGAGTGTGAATACCTGTGTGTGTACTCTCTTTCAACTGCAAAGCAGTATAATACAGAACTTCATATATAATTATGTGATGATCTTAATAATTATAATTAATTATTATGTCATAATACTAATATGTCATCTCTCTTGACTGGTGTCTGAATGGTTTCTTAGTTCACTGTTTGTTATTTCACGCACCTACAACGGCATGTAGATAAAGCTTCCACGTTGAAACTGTTAAATAAACTACGGGGTAACGTTGGACATCAGTCCCACTAATGGGGGCAAAGAGAGAATCTTTACACTACTTAGTACTTAGCATTTCCAGCATTGCTTACTTTATTTATTCATTCGTCATTATTTTATCATGCCAATATACTGGTTGCGCCTAGCGCCACTAATATCAATGTCTTGTAATATTTTTTGGAGAAATTATTAAAACGTTCACAATAATTAGTTTAAAATACGTGTTGTGGCGGTACTAATGTTGACATATAGTGTAATAAACCGAACCAAGGAAGCTTTTCATGACAATTTTTTAATCATTTTAATTTTAAGTAGAGACAAACCAATTACGCCAGGTAAGCAAGTTATGCAACTACTTCATCTGTTAATTACAGCGGCTTAGCATAAGATAAACTGACCTTGAAGACTATAAAAAATGTATGTGATGATGCTGTGCTGTCTTGCCTGCTTACTACACTGCATCTTGAGCTTCTGAAAAAAGGAAAGACCTGCTTCGGCTATCTCAATCTCAATAGACAGCCAGCAATCCAGTGTGGCAAACGGGTTTACAAGTACAAGTTACACAGCAATCCAATCCACTGCTGGAGCCTAAAAGATGTTTTTTAAATAGCTACATAACATATAGTTTCACATAGAGAAGTTATCATAGAAAGTTTTACATTTTTTCCAGTAATGCCAGTTGCGATACACCATTAATGTACCTTGAATTGACCAGCATAAGATTGAAAATATCAGTGGGTTTAGGGTTGTGACAACTGGGCCGCTACGCACGTAGAATTAGAGGAGAGTATTTACGAGTCGAGAAGAGAAGAAAGACTCACATGTGACAGAACACAGCAGGAGCAGAAGTTAATCCTAAAACTATATAGCGAAAAAAGTACTTATCTGTTTTGTTTATTGGTAAATACACAGAGAGGTACGACGACCACTTGAAAATCCAAGTACTTTCAAGTCAACGTAAAGTGAGTACCAGTATAATATATTCACTCTTGTACCGGCCAGCAGAAGGTCACTACAGTCACTAGTCACTGGAGAAAGAAAAAGACAAAGGAGAAAGAAAGCTGAAGAAAATTTTCAATTAAAAAATAAAGGTAAGAACATCAACACTGCTGTTCGCCATTGTAAAGATGTGACTGATGCCAGTCAAGATTAAATTTAAAAAGAAACTGATTTCTGGGTTTGATTTAGATTGCACTTAATGGCAGGTGTTATCAGAAAGTTATCCAATATGAATCCAAACAGTTTTCTGAAAACTGTCTGTCGTGTGAACCCTCTCGGAGTACAACGATTGTTCTCGACAGGTGAGAAAAAGAGGTGAAAACTATCAGTTTTAATTGCCAGCGGTTTGTTTCGCTCTTATAAAGGAGAATACTACGTTGAAGACAAGAAACCTTGAACCTTATTGCTATCTTAATTTCTCCATTTAACTTCCCATTCATATGTCATTTGTGTTGGATGGTTGGATAGGAAATTTGATGCTACAACGGGAATATGTGTTGACCGAAAAAACTGGAGCTAAGCAGAATGTTGGACTGATTACTTTAAATAGGCCAAAAGCCCTGAACGCCTTATGCGATGGATTAATGAGGGACCTGAGTGATGCCCTCGATGAGTTCGAAAGTGATAGTAATATTGCCACCATGATTATTACTGGCCAAGGGAAAGCCTTTGCTGCAGGTTAAACTCGTTTCGATTTAATCGATTTGTAACTTATTTTATGCATCCTTTCTTACGATGCAAATATGTGGCACGTGTAGGTAGGTGATTATTATATGATTGCATAAATTATTGACACAGGAGCTGATATTAAAGAAATGTTGTCACGCAAGTTTGCGGAAGTAGCTGGAGGAGATTTCTTAAGCCACTGGAGTCGTGTCGCCAGATGTAAAAAGCCAGTTATTGCTGCCGTAAACGGATTCGCGGTAACATTTTTTTTAAATTAGAACAAGAGTCGAAGTAATAAAGGTAATAAATAATGTAATTGGTACCAATGATTGACTGTTAGTTAATAATGTTAAAACATATCGAGGTAACCATATCGTACATCTGTTCTTAAATCTGACATGGTGTGTGTATTTTGATTGTTGTAAATAAGATGTCTACAGACTTGATAAATATATACATGTTCCCATATAGCTTTGGAGACAACCCTTCAAGAAGGAATAAATTTCGAACGCCGAATTTTCCACTCTACGTTTGCTACCGAAGATCGCCAAGAAGGCATGCGCGCATTTGTTGAAAAACGACCAGCAAATTTCCAAGACAAGTAACTTCGAAAATGATGAGTAATAAATACAATTACCGGGAGAAAATACTGGATTACTAAAACAATCACTTCAAGAGTTCTTGGTTCTATATTTTCAATATTCATGGTTTAATACAAATATTTTGAAGCCGATCTGGATCAAGCAATAAATGTACTAGAAGTAATTACAAATTTATTTTCTTTGAGAATATGCCGTGAGGGCTTTATTATAAACATTTGACGATTTGTGTATAAGCTAACCAAGTAATTATCTCAAGATTACATAATTCGTAGGAATCGATTTTTTTTAAATTTTGTTTTGTAACTCTGCGTATTTTATTTGAGCTTTTATATTTTAGTTATCTCGCACAATTCATATACATATACTTCCAGCTGCCAATTTAATCATATTGAATATATTTAAACTGTACAGATGCAAGAACTTCCACGGCATGTACCTTTCTTTGCCTGATGTCCATGAGCCTCACAGCATTTGAGACAGTAATAAGAGTTGTCGGGGCAGTGATTGTTGCAAGCTGAAACTGCTATGTCCTCAGCATTTGCAGATTCTGTTAATTAATGAATATATTGTATGGTAAATAATAAATTATGAATGCGTATTCATAATTTATTAATTTTTAAAAACAAAAAATAGCTTACCAATTTGGGAACCCACGATCGCAACAACTGCCAAAACGGCGAAGAAGAAGAAGAGCTTGCGGCTTTGCTGCATGACGCTTTTTATAAGGAAACTTTGCCGTTTTCAAAAAAAATGTTTACTGTTCTTTACTCCAGACTTGAATACTTTTGAGTGATGACTGATGACCATTTCCAATTTGCTGAAGGTATTTATACTGCAAAATAATGCTAATTAATTGATCTACAGCAGTGGAGCGTAGTGAAACTTTTAAGCAGACCGTTCTTTACTAAAAAAAATCTAAATTTATCTAGTTCGATAGAAATTTCATTACCGAGTCGAGCAGGTAGCATGTCTATAGCCTACCAAGGTAGGCCCTACCTGCCGTTTTCATCTTAAGAAACACAGACAACAAGTAAGCAGCAGTGGACTATATTTACCTGCTAGGGTTCTCTTGCGCAACTTTAACCTAAAGCTGACCTAGTTATTTGCTACTACTAAAAGTTGTACGTATATTCTTTAGTGAGAAATATGTACCTCCACCTTACTGAGAAATGATCAACAACAATGGTTGCGTACTTATTCTTGCTTGTTCACTTTGTTGTACAATTTAATTTAGTGTTTGTTGCTGTTACTGCTACTGCAATAGCATATGCATTATAGAAAACATGTAAACCAGTTAGGTATGTAAAAGTTATATTTTTTCTTATTGCCTTTCTGGAAATCGCCAAATTGTAGTGCATACTTTTGTGCAATGAAGTTTATTTTTATGTTCAAAGATTGAAATTTTCATATAATTCTCAGGGTGCTCATGTTCACTCTCAGGGTACAGAATCATACTATAAAAAGAAGCGGTTAGGAACAAATTTTTATCAGCCGCTTTCAGGATTATATTTCCAAACTTAAAAACAGATAGCAACAAGTTACAAAAGGAGAAAAAAATGGTCGGAAACATGAAGTCTGCCTTTATCCTGTTCGCTATTGCTCTAGTAGTAATGTAGCAGTTGGTAAGTTTTAACTTTCTGGAAATTTAAATATGTATTATATATAAAATAAAAATATGTATTTTTTGGCACATTTACAACTTTCAGACACCGTTTCTGCCGAACATACTAACGTTCAACCCTGCAACGAAGTCTGCTCAAGGCCCCCTAGTCCTAGTCACATGAACGAATGCTGCAGGGCTCACGGATACAAACCTGATGGATACTGTGTTGACGGAAAACACGCTAAGTGTAAACTGTAGGCTGTAAAGATGGACAGAAAAGTTCAAACTTGTATACCGAGAGTAGCTGCGATTATTTATTGTGACTACTAAAAATAAAATTACAATCATTAGTTTTAATGTTCTGCATTATCAATATTTTCTTTTCTAATAATCATGCATTTTTTCATGCTAGATGTTTGAATTGTGCCATTTGCAAGCAAGCATTTTAAAAATCTATTATGCAATAAAAGTAATACAACATTTTTTGGAGAATATACTGAGTTTTTAATGTTTCTATAAACATTTTCAGTCATGTACATCATGTGGCGACGATACGATTTCGGTGGAAGTTAAGCTAACCGCGTAACTGATTCCGATTACCACAAAAGTACACACGTGTGTGAATCGATTTTGTTGATTCTGTTTCGTACCTTTCTTGCTGTGCTTATACATTTTACAACCTATAATATATAGCACACATGTATTATATATTTTAGAAACTTTAGCCGTTTGTTACAGTTTCTCCTTGTCAATAAAGTCTTTGGGGATAAGATTGGCTAAATACGGGTACTCAAATTTTGAGAACGTTTACATACTAACAATTGACACCGTAAATCCTTATCATTTTGCTTCCATTAGAGTAGAACAAAACAGCACATGCCTACTCAGAAAACACTTTAATATTTCTATTTTCCATTAACAATAATAGTACAAGTGTTATTCCCACTACTGAGTCAGGTTAAAATTACAATACAATGAATGAGATAAAATACTAAATAAAAACATAAAATATATAAATCTTATATATCAGAAAAGTATTTTAACTGTGAAAACGAATTATTGACAATATTTTATGTTTTGTAGAGAACCAACATATATAATTAAATGTATATAAAATAACGTAAAATGTTTAGGAAGTAGTCTTGTAGGTTCTCTTTCCTCAACTTTGACACATTTTTAGCAAATACATACATGTGTACAAAATCGTAAACTTCGTAAATGATGTATAGTGCAGAAAATCACTTGAACAACAGATTGAAAAACTCTTGAAAATGTACATATTCGAAAGATTTTCATCAGGAACATTGAAGAAGAGAAATACACTTTCATCCTATCAGTGGAAGTAAAGTAGTTATTCAATGTATCCGAAACTATTCGTCCTGTAGAGGAGGGTAATAACTACTGCACAACGCATATAGAAAGCCCACACAAAAAAACTTGCAAGGCAACCACAAATGCAAAAATTAAACCATGTACTTACACATGAGTGGCGATTCGGTTAAGATAGTCTCATTTTAGACGTTCCATTATTCAATGTAAAATTTACTCCCCTTTACCAAAATCCCTCAGTTTGTTGACAATGTTTAGCAGAAAGATACACGCAAGTTACGACGATGATCGTGGATCGTTGCATTGATTTATATTCACAATTAGTTATTCTGAATATCCAGTTATGATGCTACGGCTAATAATTATACAATAACGACAATCATATAGTACCTAATAATATAGACTATAGATATACAATTTAGTTCACTCACTACAATCACAAATTTAAACTAAATTACGCATTTTGTATTCAGTTTAAACGAAGTAATTTAGTTTAATTAAACACTTTGACTATTTAACAGAGATAACATGCTTTAGCTTGTATCTGTGCCACTTGCGTAATAAGCAGGGTTTATTCTGGAAAGACAATACATATTTTTGAGAATGTGTGGTCGTTATTATTTTTGATAAAGCATGATAAGTGAATGTTTTAAGAAACTATTTTGATAGCAAAAATTATTACAAGCCAGTGTTCGGAGTGTTCCAACCAAACTAAGAATGCCAGTAGTGGTGTGCCTGTAGTCTACTCATTTAGGCATGTTTATCGAACCCTCACTTTGAGACTTTTTATAGGTTAAACATAGAAAATTATGCGATAAATGACTACATTCAGATTTAAATGTAAAAAAGTTATACAAAATTGTCATTAGACACTATAAACAGATTCAGGTTTGCAACCTGTGAGTTACAATGAATTTTACAACATTGAATTGCGGACACATTTGTATGTTGATTGTTAGCCACGATAAATAAAATAATACCTACACAGGTTACAAACTATCTTTCCAACGCATTACTAAAGAATTTTACACTACTTTCGTTCTCATTGACTATAAGTGCCAAAGTTTGTAATCGAAACGCAAAGGTCTCCAGTCTCCGCTAACGGACATTCCACCTTTCTTGCTTTAAAAATGTTAGAGTGTATATTATTATATTTAAATGCAATGCATTAATCAGAACTCATCCATGTTCATGTGTAAATAAGATTCCCTTACTAACTTCCTTTTTCGTTTGTTAGACAAATTTTTATAAACGCATTTTTTTGTGGTTATAAAAACGGCGATCTTAATTTTGTTCATATTTAATTATGAACAAAACTACCCGATGATTTCGAATGCAAAACTTGACGAAAAATTGCAACACTCCCAAGATTGATAGTAACATTGTGTGCAAAAGGTAATTAGTTTTAAACTCTTTTCTCTGATTGATCTTTTCTTTGAAAAAGCTAATATTTTAAGCTTCACAGCACAGTTAATATTTGGCATAGCATAGGTATACGCGTTAGGAAAATATGGAAAGTAATCATCATCCTGTTCAAAAAAATTCATGATCGCAGCTACAACACGATTTTAACCTTAACAAAAAAATCTAAACATTATTGTAACCTTTTATTACATCACATCTACCTACACTTAATTTGCCCACTTGTAATACTTTATAAAATTACATAATGGGAAGATCAAGAGAAAACAAATCAGTACTATTTTCCTTCGTTTTGCATGTACACAATGTACAAACGATAACGTTAGAGAATATCAACGCGTTTTAATGTATAACGATTTCAAATGACTTAAGTAAGAAATATTTCACCACTAATCGTACCTTATAGCTTGGTATAGATAATGATTTGCTGTTCAGTTAAGTGAAACTTGCTTCATCCTCTTTTTGTTTGTTGATAACGAGGATGAATCACATTTTCAAATGAGCCCAGAAGCTCGAGAGTTGGCAACGGGAGGCGGGCGGCCATTACTCAGGTCCATGGTGGAAGAATTTCCACCCTGACTTTGGGTCATGCTTCCGGGGACACTAGGTCCAGAAACTCCATTTTGCACTAACATATTTCTGGTTTGGAGACGTAAACTTCCTCTGCGGCCTGACGCTGGTGGGGGAGGTGGAACTTGGTCCATGGAAGGGGAGGTCATATCAACTAAACCTCCTCTACTACCACGAGGTGAAGCTATCATAAAACACATAAACCGTAACAATCATAACAGCTATATTCATGAAATTCACCATTATTATTTAATTGTATCTTAAAATATACCAGTGGAATTATTATTAGCCTGTTGTTGGCTACTGGACGGAGGTGGTGGAGGCATGATTCCAGATGAACCCACTAAATTGCTTCCACTTCCTGATGGGGTAATAGGTAAATCACCTCTAGCTTCTACCCTATGTTTTGTAATATACCCCAAGGGCCCTTGTGCCCCTTGTGGTTGGCCTTGAAGTTGTTGAGATGATCCTCCAGCCAAACCACCTGCAGTACTAACTCCAGCAGCTACAGCTGGAACACCCCCTCGAGCGCTATGCCTTCGTTCTCTTTGTTCTTCTCCTTCGCCGTGACGAGATCCACCCTGGAATTGTAGTAAAAATACAGACAATACAGCAAGACTATACAGCAAGATTCTGTTGTTACAGTTTTCAAAGAAAAAACTGATTTTGTTTATACTAATTTACCGGTAATTTACAAAGGAATGTTTTACATTAAATAATCTTAAATATTTATTTACAGGTCAATGAAACAAAACTACTTACGAATTTGAGCATATTCC
>JAHZNB010003702.1:0-14629 GCA_027744295.1 Callyntrura guangdongensis
AATATTCCTTGCATAATTTCATTTGCATAGGAAAGCATGATTTCACTCGCGTCTCGTACAACAAATGGAAATGGTTAAATCATTCGAATAGAATAGAATTCCATCACATCAATTCTTTTCCATCATTTTATCCCCTTGTCATGTTGCCATGTTGCTCACAAACTAACACAACATCAGCTAATAATTCGACTGGTATCAAAATTTACAATAACAAAATACAATAAATGCCAAACTGGCAGTTTATACTGAACAGAAGTATTGGTATGGTTGAGAGGTACACACCATCTCTCTCAAAATTTCATTAAAAGTCGAAGATGAACGAGGGCCAACGTCAATAGCAAGTCATTCCAATAAGCAAAATGAAGAAGAAAATAAGGTTTTCACAATGAACAACTTATCCTTTGTTACTCAAATCGAAAAGGAAAAGACAAATCATCCGACCTTCTTCAATACCATCGCATCACAGCCAGTACAATGATACTCAAGAAGACACACCACACCATCATCACCAGACCAGTCAAGTTAAGTGAATGGTAACAAGAGGACAAGGAAAAAGTCATTTTTTTCAATTGCAGCACGATAATAAAAAAGACAAGAGAACAGAGAGAACGCATCAAATTTTTTTAAGTTGCTGTCGTGAGCATTCAGTAATCATTATTCCTATTATTATTATTACTACGACTACTACACAACTTCCACTACCGCAACTACAACACTGAATACTACCATTACTAGGTATTATTATTAGTTTTAGAAAAACTTTTTATTACGTGAGACATACACTTTCGAGCTCCTCCTCTGTCCCTCGCTTTTTCACTCAACTCTCACAAAGGAGGCAGAGAGGCAGGCAACAAGAGGGATGAAGATGATATGCCATGTAACAAGACGATGATTATTATTACTCCAAAGGGCATCTCCTCATCCTCATATTTATACAAAAAACATGTAACTCTTTTTGAATACTAAACGGAATGACATGACAGCACTTGACTTGATGCCACCACTCTTGAATACAATATGGTAGTTAAAAATGCATGTAACTGTCGCGCTCTCTCTCTCTCTCTCTCCTCTCTTCTCCTCCATCACTCCTTCCAGCGTCGGGGAATTACTACATGTACGGTTTGTAGTTACTTTTTAATTTCTGTAAAACTTTGCTTCCCTGACAAACAATATTATTATTATTACTATTACAAGATTCACCTAGTAAAAAGTAGTTATTTTTATGTGTACACGTCGTCTTTGTACTTTCTACTTGTTACAAACTTTATAATGTAATGCACACTTTCATGCAGATAGGCATTTCATGTCCAGGCAGAATTATTATAAAATGGTGATGGGATGAGATTTTAAATAGCTGACATTCCTATTTTTCTACTTCATCTGCATTTTATTGCTATAACACTGCCGTCACTGTTTTTATCATGTTGCGTTTTCATGTTCTTATGCTACGAACGTACGTATGACAGTCACCACGACTATCACACAAAGAATGGACAAGAGAAAAACCACGTTATTTTTTTCTCCTTTCATAAAAATACATTTTTTGTTTCAAAGGTTAGTGCCATTGTTGCTTTTTATTACAAATTGATGTTTCAAACCGACAGATAAAGAGAAGTTGTAGACAGCGATAGGAATAGAAAACAGTAGTATTATTATATGCACTGATGCAGTAAGGATTATAATAATAATCCTGTCCAATGGTTTTTGTAGTTGTTGGGTAGATTGCCTGGGTGTCGATGATGATGGTGTGAATATTAGTTGTAATTGGATTCATCGTTATCTCTTTAAAGAGAATTGTTTATGGTATTGAAGTGTGAGAATAAAAAAATGAGAAAAGTGGAGCAGGCTAAATACAAGTAGTCAGAGATGAGCTACTTAAATACTTAAGAACCAAAATGGTAATGGTAATAAAAAAAGATGCCATTACTACTGCTGGAAAGGATTACGAGTATTAAGTTGTATAAAATGTAACGTACGACATGCCAGAAGTGTAGAATTATCATTATCTTATTATTACTATTACCATTATTGTTGTGATCATACCACTGTTAACTGTTATGATATTTTTGTGTGGGAGGGTGTAAGCTGAAGATAAATTTTAAGGGTTGTGCAAGTGTGTGTGTGTGTATTTGTGTGAGTGAGTAAGAGAGTAAGAGAGAGAGGGATGGAGTGAGATACGTAAAAACCGTCAGCTTTTTTCACAAAGGAATTATATTCAGAGCGGCTGGCAGATGCAAGCATGGGTTTCTGACAGTGATGTAAACTTGTACAACAATTATTACTGACATAAACCGAAATAGGTAGGCCTTTTGAGAAAGACAAGCCCAGAAAGTTCGCATATGAAACCAGTCTGGGAATGAGATGGTTTACTTATACAATCAATTCTCGTTAAATCTTGTAATGTATTACGATTTTCCATTAATTCATTTTGTAAAGGATGTATAGTTAACTTGAGGTTCTTTTCATCAGTTGCTGAGAATAGGAACGGTAAAGATAGTAGAGAGGATAGAACAAAACAGGGTACTTCATTACCCAAGGAATTTCCTAACAAATAGATTATGTACTATTTCATGCAAGCAAGGCCTCTGTGAACTATCAGAAACAGGTCCACTTGTGAATTTCGTTGTATTATTTTGATTCACCGCATGACAAGTAATAAGTAATCCTTCTTGTAGAGAGTTTATAATTCTTACAATCAGCAATACTTTTGGTTTCCCTCTCCTTGCGTGAATACAAAGGAGAAATAGTTAAAGGCATCAATAGAAATGGAGAATCGTTTTCTTCATTTTCCTTAGAAAGTTTCCTTCTTCGCCCCAGCAGCAGCAACAAAAAAATAATATACAGAAACAGCAGTCCGGTACATTTAGCCCCAAAATCCGAAAGACATTTTTGTTAAAATAAAACAGTTGTAGTATTCTCGTACTCATGCACTCATCCATAAGCTACCCAGCTAATGTTTCTTTCTGTGACTAACTAGAATGAGTGTTCCTTGGAAAAGTTGACTGTCTTTTGTTAATACCGTCTTATTCTGCAGTTCATCAATAATAAAATAAAATATGATAATTTTAGCTAACCTCGCAATAAATCTGTTTAACAGCGCATTTGACATTATTTTTTTCAACTTCACTAATATTTGCAGGCGTTTGATTTCATGTCATTTCAAAGCTCAAGGTAAGCCCAAATATGTGTTTGTAGTCTTATACTAGTATGTTATTCAAATGTCTGATAATAATAATCGAATAAGTATTTTTTAAATGTGCACAAAATTAAATGTGACAATCAAACCGAAAATCATTTTCTATTGTACTCTACCAATGTCCAACGGATTGAAATTTGGGTGCTGAATCCACCGGACGCGCCTTATATGCTGCCCAGAATAATACGAAGCCAAGAAAGAAAGAAGAGACGTAACCCACAATGTACAATACTGTCTATCTCACAGAGAGGGTGAGAGGGAAGTAGAGAACCGTTGAGACGTTTTCTCTCTCTCTCACTTCTGTCTCAACGTCCTTTTGTATTATACATTCCCATTTCCAGCATCCCATTTACTACCATCACCACTCTTTACGCTGTTTTTTCTTCTTCTCTCCTCTCCCACCTCCTCCTTTTTAACGTTCACATCTCATTCTCATATCCATTTCCACAGCTCTTCGTCATCGTCAAAATTGCATTGTACTTCCTCAAGCTTTTGTGCTCCAAACTAACCAACCGAGCAAACCCTCCTCTACCACTGCGTCCGTCTTTCCCGTGGCATGCTATATGATGCATTAACATCTTTTCAGTACATCTCTCTCTCACACACACACTCTCTTCGTCTCTCTCCCGTTTCTTTCCTTCTTTTCCATTTTCCCTTTTGTTGTTTGCTGAAAAATAGATATTACGACAGTGAGTTTATGTATGGAACATTATATAGGAGGGTGTCCTCTTTGCATCTACCTACTTCTTCAGAAAACTTTTCAGACTTAACATTTCAACTTCTCAAAAAGAAGACTCTCAAGACGGGGGAGAACGAGAGGACATATGAGGCAGAGAGTCAGAAAAAAGACCCAGAAATGGGGGAACATTCACAAACAGGAGTAATAACTGAAATCATGTAAAAGATGATGGGCAAGCTCAGTGGTTTTTCCTTTTCCTTCATTCTCCCCTCTCACTTCTGATTTCGCTGTATTGCATCGTGGGTACATTCAAGCAAGCAGTAGTGATAATAGTAGCAGCAAGAGAAGTGGTGATGGTCGTGGAATAAAAAAGAATAAGAATAAGCTGTGTAGGATGGAAATAAATGCCTATGCATAAACTGTTCATAATATCTAATATCATATATATTTACTTTACATTGTTGCAAGTAGGGGACCTCTGCTACGTACATACCTATATACATCCACTACTCTACGGACTATTATGTAACAGACCATCGAACATATCGAATCATCAAATCTTCTATACTCCTACCCAGCAGCACTACGGATCGTAAGAGTAAGTGGTTGTTTCTTGCTTCAACTTACTACAGCCTTTATGCAGCTCATCATCGGCCTGCTGAGTTCGTTTGTTGTTCGATGAATAGTCCAAGAAGAAAAAAAAGGATCGTCAGAGAGATACTGCCAGAGAATCATTCAGTACTTGTGCTGCTGCTGGCTGATATTATGCGTTGCCGCTAGCAACAAAAAGCTGCTGCTGGGAACTGCCTTCTTTCTTACAATGTAAAAAAGACGCAACATTGTTAAACGGTCTGTGAGACGTTATGTTATCTGCGTAGGTATAGGTATGTATTTTCGGTTCATAATGGCAACACCACTGTGCAGAGAGAGAGAAAGAGAGAGAGAGAGAGAGAGAGATAGATGACAGGGCATAATACGGAATCTCATCTAAAATGTGCATCTGTTGGAGTATTAACAATTATGAATTGTTCATAGACATAACATCATATTATTATACTACTGTCCTACTACAGCTATATAGCTCGCTTCTGCCTCTTTAAGAAAGCCTGGTTACTTTATTTTTTTAAATGATTTTGGTGCTACGCGATAGTAGTGCAGTGCTCCCTTCTTTGCATGACATGACTTTTTGTGTATATATAATGGTTCCAGTTGTAAAATCACAAAGCTTATATAACTTAAGCTTCCTTCGTCGTCCTTTCTGAGGTAATAAGTACCAGCCGCGGTTATGGTAGAAGTTGCAGTTCAGCATTTAAAAGAGATTGTACATTCCTCCTGTAGTACCTACGCTGAACAAAAAAATTAATACAGTACACATAATATGCCTCCTTTCCTACTTTCATGAGGGTTACTATTTTTCTCGTATATGGAGAAAGAACCAGCAGGGTGTAAAGGAAAATGCCATTAGAACACTTTTGCTATTTATAAGTAAAATATTGTAATGAATGTATGTAAAAACGTAATGTAGTTTAGAGAGGGGATCTTTTACAAGATTTTTATATTTTGTGTTGTATATATGATTATTTAACCGTTTCTTTCCAAACAGTTAAGATTCCAGCTCGGGTGTACATGATGATGATGATTTTTTCAGCATTTAATACTTGCTTCTACAAATGATGCAACGTTAAAAGTTCTGAACAAAAACATCTTTAACTTCATCTTGAATCCCTAGGGGATTCCAACTTTTGTACAAATTTGAAGAGAAACCAATGAAAATAGCCACTAAAGTGTATTTTGTAGTTTCATATATACATGCTTTTTTCTCTAGAGAATGAAATGAAATAAAAGAGATTCTTTTTCATGACCATCAGGATATTCCATCTCTTTTCTTTGTGGCCTTTTGTAATTCCTTGAAAGAGAATATAATAAACTTTTCTTCCTTTTTTTTAAAAAAAAACTCTATAACAGATTCATAAAGCTTTAAATAGTTTCAAGTTATTCACAAAAGCCACTTTTTTATGTTTCACAAATGGTTGTGCTGCATAAATGAGATAAAATAATAATAAGTGTATACACACACATAGGGAGAGAGAGTAAATAGTGGCTACTCTCGGGTGTAAGCACTAGCTACTTTATTATTAAACTGATAAATAGTGCGTGTATTGCGTTGTCTGAAGCGCAATAATAATAACGGCACATTCTTTTGTAACACTACGTTTGCTGCCCTTTTGTGCAAAAAATGTGAAGGCATCCAAAAAATAGAGTGACATTTTGTCCTCATATTAAAACAAAACTCTGACTGAAGTTAAGACGTTAAGACAAATAAATAAAAAAACACAGATAAGAAAATTTAAGCGAGAGCAAAGGATAGTTAAACCTTCAACTAGGAAAAATTTCCAGGATATTAACTAAACCGACAAAAAAAATTTCGCATTGTGATAAGCCCTGTAACGATTCTAATGTATGCTATAGCAAACAAAGCAAGAAAAGACAAGTTTGACATGGCTGCATTGTTCGCAGTGTACCTATTATCTTGACTACAGGGTTTCTTGTTTCTTTTCTATGTTCCATTCGAAATACCAAGGAAACTTGAGAGCTGATTCAGAAGCAACCATGTTTTCAATTTAATTGAGCAATAATTTGCTGTTATTAATTAAGAATAATAAATGTCGGATCCAGCCAACCTTCAGTTAATCATCGGGTGTCCTTGTGTGCAAATGCTGCAAACAATTGGAACTATCGAGGTACATAATATCGTAACTTACTTTCCTCCGTTATAATTACAACAGACTGGCACTTTGACAAATAAACGTTTCCATTACTACACTGTTTATTATTCTTATACATCACTACTGGACTTTTATATAAGTACTTGCAACTTTTCTTATGTCAAATTAAGTCTTACAATTAGGGTAAGACAGATATGGGCAAGGAACCGAGAGAGAAATTAGTCAGGAAGGAAAATTTTATAAAGAAAATGAAAAGGAAACATTGCGCGATGTAATGTTATTGCAACTGCTGTAGTAATACTAATAGTAATAATGGCAGAGGTGGTAGAGCCAAGAAGTTGTATAACGTCGCTATTAACAGAAGCAGCAATCTTGTATTATTGCACTAACTTCGCTTTTGAGTGACATTCCGTAAGTAAGCGATGCAGAAAGCAAATAGCAAGCCGGGAGAGAGAGAGAGAGTGAGGGGGAGAAAGATGTGAATAGACTAAAAAGAAACCAAACGACGACTTTTTCTTTAGTCATTCCAACAAAAAGAATTCAATAGGATGACTGTAAATATCAAGTGAAAGGGAAGTTTTTATTACAACCATTCTACCGGTGGCATGCTACTATACACTCCAGTTACTGGAGTTTCTCCTCTGATAACTTTTGCTGCTGCTTGTTACCCTAATACTCTGCTAAAGTGTTGGGAGGGAGTTGAGAACGTAAATGCCAGTTGACATTTCAAGAGAGAAACGCTGAAAGATAGTATGACATGACATGGTACAAGCGAGAACGATTTCCAATTGCCAATTACACAATGAAATTGTATGTTGACGAATACGGTATGTAACGTGAAACATTCACTCCATACATTTCTCTTCATTCCATCATTTGCCGTGTCTCTATCAACAACGGAGAAAAACAGCTAGTCACTAAGCAGCTTGTCTAATACTTCAAGTGCCATATAGTTGCACACATGGTATTAAGCCACCAGCGAGGACTATACGGACTACTTTTGTATAAATTTTTTTTTGCTAGAATAATTTTCGATGGCAAATATCAAATAGTAAATACACGGGGGACAGCACACATAGCAAGACGGGTAGGATTTCGTAATTCAATAATAATAATAATAATGAGCACATGTAATAGCATTATCATCGTAGTAGTCGTCAAACATTTATGTACATGGTCATTATTTGAGCGAGAGGCAATATTAGTGGCAAAGGAAAGGCTTATGGGATTATTTTGGAAACTGTTCATTTTTGCTCGGATAAAAAAGTAGGTCTCCGTTAGGTCTTTAATCAGCATTCCTATTTCTAGTAAAACGTCAGGAGTACAACTAAGGATGTTATGTTTTAGCTCTTTACTGCTGCTGCTGCTAGTGTTGGTGCCACTAAATTGGCTGATGGATTAAAGGAAACACTGGCCATGCAAGCGAGAAAGATACATGTATCTTCTCTTTAGATATTCATTATACTTGCATTATATATTACAGCATCGCATTGTCTTACATAAAAAAAACTGCTGACACTGCTAAAATAACAAAGTACGCCAATGCAAGCATAATAATAATAATCATAATAGTCAAGGGAAACTATCCCAAGTGGACAAAATGTATAAACATTAATGCAGCATTATAACTGTACTCTCCTTTTTACAGCTTTCAATACATGCGAGAGTGGAAAAGTAAATACAACATTGCTCGTGTCTGTTAGAATACTGGAAAAGATTGTTAACTAACCGTTTTTTTAGAAAAGGAATGCCGATGAAGCTTTGCTGTAGTAATTCATTAATTCTGTTCCCTTACAGGAGGAATTTCAGAGTTTGGTGATATTATGATCACTATAATTACTATTACCTGGTGGAAGCTTGAGATTGAGTAGAAAAAATAGTAGGGGCATTCCAGGAACTATCCTGTTATTTAGCTCATCAAACTCGTGTTTGGCAATATGTATTTCACATTTTTATGATTCAGTTTGTTCAGTCAGTGGAAAATTCCCAATATGCTCAAATAATATTTGACGAAAGTAAACACAACTTGTCTGTTGTGTAATTTTAGTAACGAAAATGAAAGTTTGTCATGAGTTAGGATTATAATGAGGAGGAACTTTGAGCGGATATTTTTTGCTACAATGAACAAGTAGAAAATAATACCTTCCTGCTAGTTTTGTAATTCTCCTGAGAACTAAATTTAATAACTTCCATACATCCTACTTCACTTAACTTTGTCATTAAAAGCTTCTTTATTACCGCAAAAGTAGTAATATCGAGTTTTTGCAGGTTGAGCACTTTATAACGAGATACTGTAATCACCAGTCGTTGTGTAGTTTTCCCCTCGTACCAGAATTTCGTAAACAGATCCATTTAATCATGTATCATATTACAAGAAAAAGAGGAAAATAAGATGACATTGGAAACGATTGGAAATGAGACCTTTTTCTTAAACAATTTTTATTGCAATATTTCTGCGCTGGTAAGACGAGGCATTTTCATTTCCCATGCGTCTCATGTGCAAAATACGATACTGAAGAAAGATGGTGTTTCGTCTTCGTCTCTGTTGATGTATGAGTACTATGATATGCTGTGTCAAAGTTGAACGTCATTAGTTGTGAAAAGGAAAATTTATTGCTGAGATGGCGGTGAAAACATTAGACTTTTGATGGCGGGGATAAAAGAATCATGTGACAGCAAACTAATTAAAAAGCTTGCACAGCAATATTAGTCAGAATCATGTAGTAATGTATGCAGGATTGCAATCATAGTTCCCATTTTTCTACCATACAACAAAATGAAAGGAAAGGTGCTAAAGTACTGAATGGACAACATAAAAGTAGGAAAACGAGCAAATAAGATTTGTCAAGGAATGAAAAGAAATCCCATAAGACAGGAAAATCTTTTTTCTATGTGTGAGAATGGGGTCACTATATTGGTTTGGCATGGACAACAGAGCGCAGGCAGCATACAATGCAGTTTGTCCAGCTTTTGTACTTTTTTGTAAAGAAGTACATGATAGCCACTACTTGGTTGTATAATGATGAGGATGAGTGAGTGCTCGTATTAAATGTATTCTATTACGTATTGTTGTTGATGTGACCTGAAATGTGTATCACCAGTGATACGTTATTTCTAGCTTTGAACAGAGCAGGGTACTATATAGGTTATATTTCCTGCTGAGCACGTAGTGCTACAAATCGATTGACAAAAGATTTTCAATTCAGACCATCTTCAAACTAGTGCTTTGTATTGATAGCCTGAATGGGCTCCATAAAAAATGGCCTATTGTTGAAGAGGGAAAGATGAATTTATGAAAAATATTCAGAGGGGAACCTTGTGGTTAGTACGACCAACACAGTTGGTGTTTGATTACCTACTTACTTACATAAAGTTCATCCTGTTCGTTTGACTGTTGTTTGGACTGCCTTATATACACAGCATGCAATCATTTTTTTAAGCTTTCAAAAATCATTTGAGTTTACTAAAACTGCAGTAGCTGCGATTCCAGCGAAATGTACTGAGGTAATTAAATTAAAATAGAATTAAAAAAATGCTTACTACATTATTATCTAATTACTGTCATTTCAACTGGTGTTACGTTGTACTTATCTGTGAAATTATCAATGAAGTTGCACAAAAGTGTCATAAAACACGAGGTTTCACGAGGTACAAAAAAACTTGCAAAGTGAAAGAGATAACCAGTCATGATTATGTTGAGTGATATACATACCATCATTTTGAATAGTAAAATGGTTTAAGCATGTTTATAAGAGCACGTAATACATTCATGAGCTCAACTACACCATGGCTACATTACCACTAGTTCCCAGACATGATGATAAGGTAAATAGAAAGAGAGAAATGTTTTTGTAACGAGTGTCCGACAAGGTTCCAATCGAGTGATAGCCATAACATAACATCCTGTTTTTTTTATAGAGGAGTGCTTTTTATGGGATTTTCCTGCCGACACATAAGTAAAACTTAAATGATTAGAGGTTGTTTTAGGTACATGTTTACTACACAAATGGTAGCTTGTGACTGTGAATTTCCACACCCCACGTAATAGTGTAACAAAGGTTGCAAATTTTTTCCAATTTCGTTGTCAGGTTTTATTGTCTACATTCTACATATTATTAGGGTTTAAATCTTTCAGACGTTTTAAGCTTCTTCCACATCGTAATGTCATAATAACCTCAGACGTGATTGTAAACCATTATCCTAATGTTTACTTAAACTACTTGCAATAATAAAATCAACTACCCTTTTCCTGGGATGAAGAAATATGCCAGGTGCAAACAAAGATCCCAGCATATTTGCAACTGTTTTTCCCACCACTGCTATGTAAAAACCCCAATTCAACGTGAAATTTTATAGCTTTTCTGCGCCTAATTACGGTAGGGTAGACCCTTTTTGCCAAGTAGAACAACGATGAAGTTGTCTATAACAGAATCGGTATGGGCAACGTGTCAAAAGTGACATAAAACACAACATAAATAACGTTATCTTCACCTCATTTGCATTTGGCAATACTACCTTTTACCTAGAAATGTGACTTTACTAGTAATACAGCTACACTAAAAGCGTAACTCGCGTGCATCGTCTCATTCATTCTTTCATTTTGAATGGTATACGTCAAGATCAGCCAGAGGACGAAGATGAGAAAAAATGTCATTTGTGTTACGAGTCGTTTATCAACACTCGAAAAGAAGCAGAAAAATGACATGGATCATTTTCTTCTATTTGTATATCTGCTCATTGACGATAGCATTTATTCAAACAAGGAACTGTTGCTGCAAATAAAACGCGTTATAATCTGTTTACACAGTGGTTCTTTGAATTGTAATCTTTTGAATCCGTACACCAGTAGTAGTACAAGTAATAATCGTAATGATGATGTGATAATAACAATAATAATAACAATAATAACAACAACAACAACAACAAAGGCAAACACTACAACATCAGCCCCATTCACTGGTCCCGTAATCAAAGCCAGAAGAAATTACTCCGTATTCATTCAATAATCCTTTCACGAGAAAGTAAACTGTTGCAGCAGACACATTGGTGAATGCAATGAAAGAAACGTGGACCTGGCAAGACAACTCGCAATCGCAATCAGCACTAGTTTTCTGCTCATTATATCAACTACTTATAGACTCTAACAAGACACAAAAAATTTTATACACATTTTTTGTGTCCTGTCGTATTTGTATACACAAACATATAGCGTTTCTATACTAATGCATGATTATGATTATTCCTGTATTGTATCATCATCATTATTATTGGTATTATTACATCGTTCACTGCTATTATAATTCTGGTAGGTGCAGTCATCGTAGCACCAGCCGGATACATGAATGAAGTGATACATTTTTGTATGATATTTATTCATTGCCAACTCTGCAAACTGCAAGCAGTTTTTTTCTTGCAGCATGAAATGTGCGCGTTCACACATGCATGCAAGTAACAAATAACAACTTGCAGTGTATACTTATTATTATTATTAGTAGTAGTGGTGGTGGTGGTGGTAGTGGCTGGTGGTGCTACTCATGAGTAGCAGTCAGTCGCAGCTTGCCTGCAATTTACAAAAGTGTAGTGTGCAGCTTCATTATTGGCAATGGCCTTCATTTTTTCTGAATTGTATGTTATTATTACAGAATATAGCTCATTCGCAAGGAAACTACGTATTATAGGTTACCATGTGAGGTGTGCTTACATGTAAACATTGCACATTGACATGTAATTTTCTTTACTATTTTGGTGATATTTAATTCCACGGGGAGATCCTTTTTCTGAATGAAAATATACACAATTGCATTTATCAGGGCAGATGTTTTGGCAATGCGGTAGCTATATGACTCTCTCTCAAGTGGCTGAGTATTTGAGGTGAAAACCCCTATTGCAAATATTGATATATTGAGCAATGGGACTAACCGTTCGAGTCGAAATTCGCCAGGTAGAATCTATGTGGGGTGAATCAAAGATGCAATTTTGCAATGAAATGTTAGAAGTCCTATCCGTAGTACATGGATAAGCGAATAAAAACCAGCGGATTAGGCTCGGTTCATGGGAGTAATAAGGTCTGAAGCTAACATCCCAAATCACTTGTCGGTTAATTAAAGCAGCTAAATTGTCTGGGGGCTCCTGGGACTACGTATTTCGGTCTACGTTGCTAGTAGCTGATGTTTGATGCTTTGGTTATATGGTGCTATATTAGCAACATGGAAAGACTTGTGGAGAGTTCATTGCAAATTGAGTTGGTTGCAAACGTAGGTTTATGCCAAATAAGTAAGCCATGCGGTACATATCAATAATTAGAATAATGCTGAAAGTAAAAGTTGTTGCGGGGAAAGATGAATTTGTCCTTTGTGCTGTTTATGTATCGGCTTTTACCTCAGAACTGAATAGTATCAGTCTGTTCAGCACCGAATAAATAATGGGAAGATTATGGATTGCAATTGCAAAGTTAATTGCTTTATAGGCACCTAAAGTAGAGGTATGTGTATTCATTTTTATGAGGAGTCAAATGCCAATTAATTAGTGTGAATGAGAAGGAATACGACAATGATAACAGTGTGTTAAATATTGAGAATCTCATTAGAGATGCTTTCACTTTCTGATTGCATGTTTAGATCGAAATGGTTTTCATTAAAGTATACAGAACATTTTTATGTACGTAGGAATTTGTTTTAACTTACAGTCGCACAACCCAATTAGGAAAATTGGCTGGAAACTCGGTCAGGTTCCGTTTCTTACACTCAAAGTAAGTATCCAAGCAATCGCAAGATGGATGGCAGAGTTCGTCACTGCTGGTGAATTCAGGGTCGAATGGAAGGAGGCTGGTGTTGACAGCCACATCCTGCTGACCTGTCGTTGACGGTGAGGAAAGGTAGGAGTCGGTGGACCAGAAAAAAGACGGTGTTGGAGAGGAAACGACACCGGGGAAAGTGCCGAAGTGGACTAGGTACGCAATTAAAACCGCGTAGAAAATCCTAGTCGCCGTCCCCATCACAGTGGCATAATTTAAACTGGCCTTTCCATTTACATGATTTTATTTTTAAACGGTTTATCAAACATTTCGAAACAACGCTATTCGATGACTTATGTCCCCATTTTTAAAATTAGATAACCTACAGAGTACTTGGAAACACTGAATGTTTTTGCCGAGGTTTGTCGCAAAATAACAATTCACATTTTCGACTTTCACTTGGTTAATCTTTAACTCTGTCACAATCCACTTTCACTCAAACTGTTTCTATGTTGTTTGCACAACGATAACAATAGTTCAGTATCATCAACACATTTGCACGCTTATGTTTTTACTAGTCACGTTCATTTCAAATGTTATTAATGCAATAAAAGTAAACTGTGTATGTTTTGATTATTGTTACTGGCTAACCAAGCACTGAAATGCTTTCCAAGGACAAGCTGTCGACGAATTCGTTTCTGCAATGTGAAATAAAATTAGTAGTAAAATTCCGTGACCGTCAATCAATTCATAAGTAGCATGGTCATATTTATTTACACCTCATTATCAATGCAATTCGTTTAGCACATTTGAAAGAAAAGACTGCCTCGTTTTAACAGTGTATCAAATGCACAAAAGAGTCTAGCTTTTGGGGGAGCAATCGAGACAATTTCGTTATTGGAATTATGTTGACCATGAGAGAAATTGTCACTAGAAACCAGCCTAGCATTTTTAGCATTACCATAAGATACTTATCTTTGAAAAATGAAGGCAAGACCCTGCATAGCTTTTAATCGTTATTCACACTTTCGTCAACCGCTTTATTTGACGGTTGACAGTTATTTGCATAACTCGTTTCCCTGTAAATAATATGCACGTCACACGTGTCTGTTTGTTTATTTATATTGACTTATTCCTTCCTTACCACTCTGCGGTTCCCGGTTTCTATTTCGTAAAACAAAATACTGAAGTTATGTTGTAAAATATGCAAACCGCAACTTATTGACACACCGCGAGTGCCTAAACTCTGAAGCTTTTGTACATCCTGTTCCATGACAATCCATTGACTAACGACT
>JAHZNB010003703.1:0-10969 GCA_027744295.1 Callyntrura guangdongensis
TGTTGATGACGATGATATTATCATTGTCATCATCGTCGTCGTATCATGATCAGCATCGCCAAATTCAACACAATCCTCTCCCCGACACAGAAAGTTTCTCATCTCTGCTTCATCTTTATCAGTTTTCCTTTTTTCTTGTACAACATAACATTGTCTTGATTGTGGCTTCTGCAGACGATTATGATAAGGGGCAGGATAAAAATGATACATATATTTTCCCAGAAATTCTTTTCAAGCGAGCTTCTGGTTTTACACTTGAAAGAAGAAAACAGTGTCTGGGATCTTGTTGGCGGCACAAAACCTCAGTTAAGATATCGACTCCCATTGAAATAAAAAAGAAGGAGCTGTGGTGAATTCCGTGGATTGAAAAGAGCAAGACAAAAAAGCTGGAAGCACATGGTCCATGGTACTTTGATAGATTTCGTGTATCTTCTGCTTGTATACATATTTATGAGAATCAATGTCTCTTGAATCTATCGAGTAGAGTAGTCTCGTTCTCGTTAGATTTGGTTTTCATATTCATTTACATTTTGTTACGAATGCTGCTTTGTAGAGTTTTAGATAAAATGATTGGATAAACTACAGCAGTTGCTGAATTTGAGTTTGAATAGACAAAAGTCCCTGAATTCAGAGGTGGTTTGCACTAGTGAGAGAATAATAGATGATGTGTGTAGTGCCCATAGGACTAACGGACCTTTAAGTCCTCGTCATATTTTAAGCACAATAATGGACACAAAAGAAAGATGAATGACATTCACATTGGCAAAAAGTAAACATTCTAAAGGTCAGATATGAGACAGGAGTATCATGAGAATATTTTTTATAGAAACTGCAGATGTTTCGCCCTCATAAACAGGCGTAACAGTAAATCAGCAACCGCGGCAGTGGTGAATGGGTATTATATTGTTTTCCAAAACACAGATTATATGGCTACACTGATGGTGACATAGCAAAATAAGTAGTTCACACCTTCCCTGAGTACATGTCATTTTAATGTACTGTAATGTACTAGAGATAAAATAAATGAAATTCGGACTTTCAATTTTCAAAACGCTTTCAATGAAATTCGTGGTGACTAGGTGTTGCTTCTAGTACCCCTCCCGTCATTGTCACCCCCATTGAAAGTAAACAGAGTGCGGCATACATTATAAATACATTTATTTGCCCACAACCAAAAAACAAGATTGGCAGCCTGTCTCTTTAACGAGTTTAGCACGTGAAGCCTGGCGCACGAACGCCAATGGACTCTCGGTCGGGTAAAATTCAAACAAAACTACCGACCGACCTTTAACGAATCCTTTCTCACCATTGTCATCACTTGTGCAAACAAATGTACCGTAATGCGTAAGTACCTACTGATAACCTTGCATGTGTCAACCGGAATAAAGTTTGATGAGAAATTTCTAGTAGACTAATCACTTGTCTATGTTGTGGTGATACATAGCAAATAAAATAAGGCACATACGGGTTATGTGTTTTTGGAATACCTCAATGACAAAATTTTTGGAGTAGGTATTTCATTTCGAGTTTGTCAGTACTTATGGTATACCTAATAGATTCTGGCCGCCATTCCTCTTGGTCGTACTTAATGTACTTAAAAACCAGAGCAAACCTTATGGACACGTTGTAGTTGTTGATGTTGTTTTATTCCCCGGTGAATTTTAATGGATTTGAACAACCACAGTCGCATAATAAAGTTATCCATCCACGAAGGTACAGTACCGTAGAAAATACAATAAAAATATATAAATATGTATAGTCAGTTTATATCAGACGGAACTTTATATTGCTTCTGACCTCGGTGGAGATGAAAATTTACTTTGAATTGGTTTACTCGTCAGTGTTTGTTCCTTTTTGCACAAAGAATATAAAAGAAGCGCGCGCTTGGGCCAAACACCTACAAATAAGTCGCATTACTTATGCATAAAGAGTAGTGGTGTTTTATATTGTATGCCGCTCCTTTTTACTTTATGTATACACCAAAGCAGACCCATTCATCGACCACTTTCCCTTTTAGTAAAATTTTGCACACGTTTTTCCTTTCCTCCATGTTCTCACATTTATTCACTCCATCTCTCTCTCTCTCTCTCTGCCTGCCTGTCTGCTGAAATACATATTGAATTGGACACATTTCACTTACCATGTGGATTTCACCAGTTTACTTGGGTGCCATTAGTATTGAAAGTCAATTCTCCGAAATGAACCCCCAGCTAGCCATATTATTGCGTGTGTGTGTACGTGGATGATGTAGACGAGATGCTGACGACGGTGATAATGGAACACATCAGTCAGAACGTGTTTAAACTTTGCTCTTGCTATTCATCATCACTCAAAACATCCATTTTATCCCCACATCCCACATGAAAATCTCCATACTCCATCCTTCTATCCTATCTGTTTTGTTCGTGTTTTGTTCTTCACCAACACCACAACCTCCCAACCGTTCTAGTGTGCATACCTACGTATATCTTTGTGGGTTTGGTGGGAAATTCCTTTTATGTAGGGGAATCATCATATATAATATTTAATATTATGTACCTCTACTGGATGCATAATAATAGGAATAGGCAAAACGAGGAAAAGTGAAGAAAGAAGAGCAGAACTCGCAGAGTTTACACGTGTTTCTTCATGCGTTTTATTTGCTAACTTGCAACTCTTCTGGTGCATGTACTACTTCTCTCATTTCTCGAAGATTGTGTGTTTATGTGAGTATGTAGGCACAGCCATCCGGCATTGATGAAATGAAAAGGGAGAACTCGAAGAAGTAACGAGCAAAACGGGAGAAAGTGGTGTTCATCGTTGCTCAACTTTATGTTTTGGTCACACAGGCATTTAATAATACACTGTAAACTAGTAGTGCTTGATAGGAGAAAGCTTTAATTTTGTTCATCATAAGATATACATGTATGCACGAACTACGTAACTATTGCTTTTTCCTCCAAGCCAAAAAATAAGTCACAATGCATTAGTTCCAAAATAAGAGCGTAATGTAATATAATCTGAAGTGTGGGAGGAGAGGGCCGAGTATCAGTTGGTTTAGTTGAGTGGAGCTAGGAAAATTACACTTGAACGGGTGTATTATCAGTAGGAATAGCAATGAATGTAACAATTTGTATCTTATAGAGTACCTTTTACTAGAAGTTTATATGTTGGTGAAGTATCCTGCGTCAAGGAGTGCCTATAACCTATTAATATGTATCGCAATGGATCACAATAGAATGCACATAAATATATTTATACAAGTAGTAAGAGTGGTGTGATGAATGTACCACTATTTTGTAAACTACTTTTCCTAAGTTTTATTCCCTGAGCAAATACATGACGAAGAAGAGGGTTTTCCAGACTTTCAACAAGATTTACAGGCAAAGATAAATACAAAGTACACATATGTACTCACATTATGATTGAGTACAAGGAAGAAGCCCAGAAGAAAGAGACGTAGATGTAACGGGGAGAGAGTGAGAGAGGACGAGCTGAACAAGATGAATGAAATAGGACGAAAAAGGGAGCAAGAGAAGAGGTACATACATTATTAATTCCTTTTCTCTGTTTCCGCTCCTTCGTCTTCCTTTTATTGAGTTTACAAGAAAGAGTAAAATTGTACATACTTGGGTGGGTAGTAGAGTAGAGGCCTCGTATATTTTCCAACATACTTATTATGTATCAGATAAATTTAGAAAGGGTCGTCGTATGAAAGAGGATGATGACAGAACATAACTTTGTATTGTTCTGTGTATCTTTCCTAAACGAATTGTAATGTAATGTGGTGGCGGTGGTGGTGGAAGTGGCAGTGGAACTCTCACAACGTTTGTTTCTTTTATATCATATATACCCTTTGCACATATTTTCAACACAACGTCTTTTCTAATTTAATTTTGGTTCTGGGTTGAGTTATAGCCAGCGTATAATAAGTTTTAAGAAGCGAGCATCGGACGACGAAACCAACGTTTTCTAATGGCAGAAAAGCAGCTTTCTGCTTCTCATCCGTTCGTCCCAAGACTCGGCATTACCAATGTTATCCCTATAGATGTTATTCGTTTTCTTTCATCACTTTTCTCCTTTTGACCATGAAAGACGAAAAGTTAAGATTACAACAACGGCTGCTTTCATGTGCCTCTGTTTGCACAGAGAAAATTAAACCTTCATCGAAATATAAATAGAAGCTTGTACATGATGGTGTACATACATGGCAGATTTCGTAAAAACCCCTTCGTCTAAATTAAAAACTAGCAAAGCATGTGAATGTGGGCGAGGTGTGCTCGTTTCCCCCTTTATTGTTTACTTGTGTGTTGCCTTGCACAAGAAAGGAGAACGGAAAGTGATAGAAGCTACCCTACTGACTTACTCACGTCATCTTGTCATGCTGGACTTTTAGTTGCTGACAAAATGTGTGATACAATTGTACCGTGTGTGTACTACGATGAATGAGTTTAACAGGTATACAAGATAGAGAGACACTTTGGAAAGGAACGACCTACTTTTCACACAATCGTGTTGTAACATTGTTCTGTACACAGTACATCATCAGCGTTGCCGTCATCGTCATCACTCCATATCTCAAAGCAGGGACCGACCCAAGAGAGAAAGCTCCAAATGATTATAGAACCAGTTTAGCAAAAGTAACATCCATGGTCTACATAAATAAAACGAGATACGGTAGTGTATGTATTTGACGAGGGCAATGGGATACAAAAGTGACATCCTTTCCCATCCTCCACTTTCTTTCAGGCTACCGGCTTGATAAGTATAAGCAAACATTCCAAAATGTTATTACTTTTTGTTTGACTGCAGTGAAGTGAAGTGAAAAGAGGACCATGAGTGCTTATAATACGATATCAACTTGCTACTTGCTTGCTCAGATGTACTGTATACATAAATGCACGTGGGTAAATACATGGTATAAAATTAATGCTACTTTAGTTATATTATATTAGTGACGACATGCATCTGTATTACGTATCTACTCTTTACTCACTACTGTTTCATAAGCCCTCGTGATGCAGAAGAGAAAAAAGAAGACATGGGGAAGTGGGGAAGTGGTAGGAATCCCATTTGGAAAGGGAAAAAGAGAAGAACAAATAAAATGGAAGTACACACACGTTAGGGAATAATGTTATTTTCGAAGAAAGAAGAAGACGAACGACTTGTGACTGAAAAGTGAAACGAACATAAAAGAAAAGAAACTTGTTCATTTCTTCTAGTTTCTTTTTTTCCTTGTCAAGTCAGTTGTGTGTATTATATAGTAGAGAAAAAATGTGGCAACAGCATGTCGAGAGACAAGACATGTTGCTTTTTAACAAATACTCAAATGGAGCAAGTTATATATATACATACCTACACACTTTTCAAAGAAGCCATTGAGAATAAAATCCCATTGAAATTATTATTATTCGTTGGTGAAATCTTGTAAAAAACCCTTTTCACCTTCCACTTTCCGTGTGAAGCCGCGAAACACAGTATGTAGGCTTCGCACTTTCTGGTGTCATTAACCCAGTACAAACTGTTTTCAAAAGTCTGTTAAATTTATGCCATTTATATTGAATCAGTTTTTTGATTTTTGTCTAGCACAAAAACAAAAGATTCAATATGCGCCGTAACGACTCCAGTCCACAACATAACGCATTAGCAATTAAAAATCATTTAGTTTCTAATTTTTTTCTCAACACAGAATGGCAAAATTTAAAAGTACAAAGACACATTCGCAAAAAAGACGATACTCCTAGAAATTTGCTTTACAACATGATTTGATATTCTTCAGCGTATTTTGCGCATTTTCCTATCCCCCTGACCATTCTCTCGAATCAAGCAAGTTCAAAAGTTTTCTTTGCTTTGTATAAGATTTCGTAATCATCATATACATAATAATGCTTTTTGTTATTCAATATCCCTCGAGAATAGGTCATGGCATATCATCGTCAATCGACACGAAGATGTAGAACCGAGCATCCTCGACTAAGCCCTTTTCTCTCTTTATATACTCGCCCGCCGCCAAACTTTCCATTTTCTCGTAATATGTAGGTAACACTATTACATACAAATGATGGTAGACGTAATGCCAATAATCCCTTATAAGCACCTATATAGCCAAGCTCTTACCTCTTTCACTTTCCTTTCAGTAGTGCCAAGTGTAATGAAGGGATCACATATATACAATCGCTGTGTATGTCTACCGATGTGAAACTGTATAGTGTATTATTGAGGATTGTGTCAGGTAGAGTAACAAAGAAAACCGCTGCAGTTATCGCGTTTGAACATGAACAGGAAATACAATAATGTATAAAAATACATGGCCGATGAGAAAACTTGTGCAGCATCAGTAGTTTCTATGTTTTGTAGAGTTATCTGCTTTGGCTGATTTGCCAGTTAATACTACATACATACTTCTACACGTTAAGACTTTCTGCATTGAGAAACCCGTGATTTTCAATTGATATTGCCGTCATTTTTCTCCACTTACTGGAGAGAGGGTAGAAAGAAAGTAAAGAGTCTCGAGCTTTCTTGTGCTTACTTTTGCCCTTTTTATATAAGCTGATGTGTGAAATGGGAACTCGTTATGGGGATGCTCCACATCTTCTTTGCACTTTTTCTTCTTTCATCTTTGGCATACATCTATTACAAAGCTGCTTTTTTTCCTTTTCTAACTGACAGAACGGGGTAAGTGCAAAATAGAACAGTAAGAAAAAACATTCATGAGAGAGAAAATACCTTCGCGTTCTTCCTTTTTGTCGGGATTTTGATGCCAGAGAGGTCTTTTGCCATTTGCAAAGATATCTGATCTGTTCATCCAATTTGGGCGAATCGTATCTTCTCTTCTTTCTTTCGGAAACTGAAGTTACTTTCTCGAAATCTTAAAGCTACACAACAAAGCAAACCAAACTGCATGCTGAGTATTGCTGAGTATTTACCAAGAACCATAAAGAGAAAGAGATAAAAACTACACTTCACTTGCATTCCATGTTTCCTTGTTATTTCTTTTGCGTTATGTAAACCAATGTCAGTCAGTGCAAATACGAAACAGAAACTATTTACAATGAAGGTTGTGCAAGTTTGGGTATTTGAAGTAAAATTTGAGTATTTCTTGGTTTAGTCGGCAGGTAACTATGTTTGTTGGAAAGCGTATACACATACTGCAGCAAGCATTTCCTTATACATTGTCTGGTCTCCCAGTTAAGTTTTATTTTCGATTTAACCAAAACTTGGAAAACCATCCAGGTTATTAGTTTATTTTGTACTAACATGGGCTCTTATGTAATCCTTGTTTTTCTGTTTCTCCTTGTAAACCCCTTTTCTTACCAATTTCCGATTCAAAAGCTTGATACACTTTTTATTTTGATAGGGTTTTCAAGAATTTTTTTGGATTAAACGGATGTATGTATAGTCAAGGCAGACATTCGAGTTTGGAAAAAAACATTTTAGCTAGCAATTTAGTTAGGGACACTGACTTGTGACATACCAGAAAATACCATCAAAATCTTATCAGAACTGTGGTCGTTTATCCAATGTCACCAATTTTGTACGCATTAGAAAAAACATTAGCAACATTCCGCTCTAAAATCAATCCAATACAAAGTAAGCTCTTGGCAAAATACAATGTATACATAATACGAAGAACAATGATGTTATCGTTTATTATCACTTCAAAAAAGCCTCAAACATTTACATCAACAGATACATACATACATTGCCAGCAAATTCGACTTTAAAAAATCATTTAGACAGATTACAACAGTAGCCAGTTTCTCTACACTAACCACAGCTATCAGGTCCTCCATCAGTCAGCATCATCCTCTCTAATTGTGTGTCACGCGCATGACCACAGTCACGCAACAACTAAGCCTAAGCACACATTATAATTATGCTAACAGACAAATATTTTATGCCTGCTGTGCAATGTTAGTTTTGTGGATTTTGTTTGTGTACACTGTGAGTGTGAACACCCCACCTTCTTCTAGTTGACGTTAATTTTGTCAGCTTATTATTACATTAGTACAGAGTACATGGCATACAAAATTAACCATTCTGCTGGCGGCATGTACAACTAACCCATAGAACTAACCATTCTTACCAACCAGTACCTCTCAGGAAAAAGGTTTGTTTTTGAAAATAATAAGTTTCTTTCTGTAAACATCAAGAAACAACCATACTTGGTATAACTGCGTCGATGCGTTGTTCCCTTCCAGTCCTTTTTTACTTCTATGTCTGAGAAATATTGGTATTTTGAGTTCCATTTCTTCACCATCACATTTTACATTATGGATCGCTTTGCTTGACATTGACAAGCGCCTTTTAAGATGATGTTTCTTACCTAGTTTTGATAAGAAGCTAGTACATACATTATCTTGTAGAAGAGGACGAAAGGAATGGTATCAGATGTCACACGATACCGATCAACTGTCCTTTATTTTTTTTCTCTATTTCTCTTCCCTTTTGCCCTTTTAGAAAATTCACGTGATAGCAGATATCTATTTTATAATGCTGATATTATGTATTTATGCTGCTTTTAGAGGGAATGAAAAACGCATTACATATTCCTTTTGATTTCTCAAGTATACAATGTATGTCATTCAATTTTCTTTTTTCCAACGTCTTTCATCTTATCACTCGTTCCTCGTTGTCGTCTAAAAAATAGTGAAAGACCCATCATTGTGAATTATTCAGGGTAATAGAGGCAGCCTGAACCCATCTTCTAGGTTTCTCCTTGTCTTCGAAAAAAGAAAAGATTAAAAAACTACTACTAGATCTCTTGTGTCCTTCACGAAGAAGATGGAAGAGGGTAGAAGGAGTGCAGTGCATACAGTAGCGTGTGTAGTTTTAAAATGACAAAAGCAACATACCAGCTCCTAACACAAACACGGCAATGAATAGTATGAACTATTCTCAACAAAATGACAACGAACCCTCTGTGATTTGGGTAAAGAGATGCAACTAGGACACTTTTTCGGGTCCCTTGGAGGATTTTTTAAAATTAGAGCATTTACTCGTGTTTTCAATGTCTTCTGGCGAATGGTTCTCATTTAAAAAAATGAAATCACATACTTTTTCGTTGTGTGCAAACCTACGGGCTAAAGAAATGCAAGTTTGTTGGTTGTTGTAAGGGACGACTGACGACTGTGTATATATTTTGATACAGCCTTACATTTTTAAGTGACATCGCGATACGCATCACAATCATCAGCATGAAAATCAAGATGCAGAGTGTGTGCTGAACACTGATTTTCCATGCAGAACGACGTAAATGGAACATAAAGCAAAGTGAGTAGACACACTACTCATTTGTGAGTGTTTAAACCAAATAAATACTTATGCTGGTGAGGTACACATCGTAATGCCACAACACAGAAATACAACACGTCTCCACAAACAAAGATGAGACACAGGCAGAGAGAGAGAGAAAGAAGAAAATGGTAAAACGAGAGAATGAACACAAAAAATTGCTTCCATTCTTTTTATTCATTTGACCAAATCTCCTCTTCTAGAAAATGAGAAAAGCGAATAAAAGAATGTGTGGAATGCCACAACAAAGGAAAAAACGAAAGGATGTTGTAGTGATAATATAAAGTTTAGTAGACCAAGTTATAATGAAACGCAATGTCTCTGATAAAATAACCCACTTAGTTTCTCAAGTCCCAACGCGCATCCTCCCGTCATCCGGGAAGAAAATGCCAAATCGTCTTCTTTTGATTCTGGAACACTGTTTCTAGCGAAATTCATTTTCTCTCCAAGATTTGCATGCTAAAGTTAACTATTTTTCTTTGAAGAAAAAGGCAAATCTCAAAATGAAAGATGGTCTGGGAGGTGACAAGAATAGAAAGTTTGGATAGTGGAAGCAATTAGATTTTAAGACTTTTTTTGGGAATCTCAAATAAACGTGATTTCATAATGTTAGATTGAAATGAAACAAAACCACAAAGTAGTTTGTGGAATGATTTTATTTTATAATGTGCAGGTGGGAGGAGAATGAGAGAGAGAAAGAAAGATGTTGTAATTTGGATTTTTGGGGAGAACTCACACAGAATCTGCATTTTTACATACAATATTTGTGAGTTTACCTCCTTCAAGTACATAGGTACTTTCAAGGTAAATAATGATATGGCGTAAACCAGAAAATGTGGATAACCCCAATTACCAAGATTGCCAAGGTTTACCTTGGTAGTTACTTCATCAAATCATCACTACATATTATGCGGTTAAAATAGTTTTTGGTTTGTGGGTACAANCATAGGTACTTTCAAGGTAAATAATGATATGGCGTAAACCAGAAAATGTGGATAACCCCAATTACCAAGATTGCCAAGGTTTACCTTGGTAGTTACTTCATCAAATCATCACTACATATTATGCGGTTAAAATAGTTTTTGGTTTGTGGGTACAACGTTAGCAAATACATAGAGAAATGCATATAAATCTAGCAAATCCAAAGCAAGTACAAAAAAGGGAAAGAAAGCTTGTGAAAGAGGATTGTAAACCAACATACTTCAAGGTAACAAATGTGGCGTGTAAAGTTACCGATTTCAGTGCATATTGCAATAGTGAGAGCATATACACGGAAACGGAAATGTTGTACGTACTCTCAATTTTTCATAAAAATCGTGCATGCATGGAAAACCTCAAAAGCTGGGAAGAAGATAATTACATTCTACAACACATATCGGCACCGTATGCTCGTATGCATGTGGCTTTTTATGAAGCTTATTTGGTTGGTTCTGAGTGCTTGCGGCAAGAATCTTCCTGATTTGATTTGCATGGTTCGATAAGTAATCAAATCCCTTTTCAAACACACACACGAGCAGCCATACCCATATAGGGTGAGGAAGTACCTTGGTTGGAATAATTGGACACTGATATGATCAAACAAGATTAGGCATACGAGAAAAGTGAGATTTGTTGGAGAATCAGCAAGATTTTTACTTTGCTGGTGGATAAAACATAATGCGTTTAACAATTTTACAGATGTAAAAGAAACGAAATG
>JAHZNB010003704.1:0-14170 GCA_027744295.1 Callyntrura guangdongensis
GTGATTTACATGAACAAAGTATGAATTCTTTTCCCAGTTAAAAACCACGCTCATTCACCAAAGTCCCTATCTATATGTAACAGGATGTTTAAAAAATATTGCTCTCTGATCTACGTAAGTAAATAATAAGTGGTGAGTATGAGTTTCATGAATTGAAGACCGCTACAACATCATAAATAAGCAAGTAGAATGAATGTATTGTTATGAGCTAAAATTGAAGCAACGAAAATGATAAATATTTACAATGAAATTGTACACTTAGAATTTACTTCCTGTTAAAATTTCTATATTATTTCAGAGTTGTATGTTGTGTTGCAAATTTGAAAACGCAAAAGGCATTCCGGAGAACAGATGTTGATATAGTCTTTGTGAATATCCTCTACCCTGCCGTTTACAGAAATTGGCAGACTAGCAAATTTCCCTTGAAAACAATGCAATCGTTTGCTCCTAGATAGGATCAATTATACTTTTGTCCACATTGGTTGAAATTGATCATTGATGTTGATAGGAGAAAGAAAATGCATCATTTACTTAAGCCTTATCAGTGGTTATGTTTTACTGTCGTCATTTTGGAATCTCATCAACAGCAACTAGGTTGGTAGCCAAGAAAAACTGTGTGAAATGGCATGTTTTTATTACGAGTTGAATGAAACTTTTAAGAGACTCAAGGAGGACGAAAATATCTCACTATTTTGACTTTTTGATAACGTGGCATTACAATGCAATGTGTGAACATGATGATATTGATATGTGCGCAGTTTATAATGACGGTGATAAGACAACAATGTTAATTTGGCATGTTGCAGACACCACCGGCAAATGCCTACAGACGTGTGGATCAATCCGCTTTTGGCACCATCCCAAGAAGGTCACCGCACTCTTCTCATATGTCTGCCAATAATAGTGTAGCGTTCAATGGTAGTATACTGGGCGGTCAGCTAGGAGGAGGGGGATCAGCAGTGGATCCTCACGGGAAGTCGCATGGAAATAAGGCCAACTCCCTGTCAAGTGGAAATATCAACGCAATAACAAATTTCAACAATGGTATATCACAAAGTTATGCTGCATTCTGACAATTTTTTTTTCATTTAGTTTAATAATTGATTTTTCCTATCAGTAACACAGTCTCTAGACTTGACAATAATTTGCAGAAAAGTAGAATGTCGTTTGTTATTATTATTGTTATTATTATTACACGAGTCTGAAAATAATGCTTTTACTCTGATTCTGATTCTCTCTCACTTTCTCTTTCGTTAAACACTAAACCCTACACACTGTAGGGCTCCTTCACTTGAAGCAACAACAACAGAACATTACCTCAACACTGCAGCAACAGCAACAACTTCTCCTTCAACAGCAACAACAATTACTGCTTGCACAAAACCAGATGCAAACATTTGTTCCTAGAGTAGTTCCACGGGAGCTTGATGCTGCTGGTGATGATGATGATATTATTGACTCTGATGATGAACATAACATGAAGCATGAGTCTACTGGTGGTGGTGGTGGTGCGGGTGATTCTCTAGCTAACAATAATGACGAGTCGATAAACAATGACTCTACTGTTGCTTTTTCCTCCCCCTCTTCTCCCCTTCCTCCTCAACCTGTTGTCTCGTATCGAGTAGACTCCCCTCCTTTGTGCAACCCTTACGACGTATCCTCCTCCCCGTCCACCTCTAATAACCGTAGTAGCACATCTGGGGCTTGGGCATATAGAAAAGCTCGCCGTGTTGTTGCTCCTCTTACTCTTTCTTCTGGAATTGGTGGCGGTGCTGGTGGTATCGTCTCTTCTATCTCTCGTGTCTTTAATCACCCGTTCCAGCTGTCGTAGCACGTCTACACCAAATCTAGGTTTGGTTTTTTGTCTGTCTTTCTTTCTTTCAAGATTTTTGTTCGTTTCGCATTTCCTGCCTTGTCATTTATGCATGCCTGATGTTATCTCTATATTATTATAAAAAATACTGACTTGATGACGATGACAATTATGCTTGACTTTGTGCGATATGCTCGTTTGCATGTGTACTACAACTACTATGTTTGTATGCGTACTCGCTCTTGGGATCATTCCTCTGTCGCCTTTCATCTCTATACCTCTCCAGTTGATAAAACTTTTTTGTTAGCTCTCCTTCTGATCTTGGAAGATTATATGGGATTTTCCCTTTTTACTACTGAACATTTTTGTTTTTTCTACTTTCATTTCTAGTTCCTTTGGTCTAGTTATCTTCTGTGTAACATCTCCATTCGTTTGCTATGTATATTTTTTATACCGTACATGTGTTCCAAGTTGGAAAAAAACTGGAGTTGTTGAGGTTGAAACAAAAAACGGAATCATTATATTTATTTAACCTTTTTTTCGTTGCTTCTGCTGCTGCTGATGATCACGATTATAATAATAATGTGAGAGGTTGCCGAGTAGAGAAAGTTAAATAAGCAATTCCCTCCTCTTTTTTGACTTTGTAAAAGTAAACTGAGACAAGCATACTTTGATGATGTGTCCTTGTTTGTTTGTTTTTCTACGGATTGTGTACTCACAACTACAACACATAGTAGCAGCATGTTATAGTGGTAGCAGTAGCAGTGCTACTTCTAACTTGGTTGTGTGCTCATAATATTGTAAAATAAATTGAATGTGAACAAAGAATGTTATTTAAAAGCCGTACGATGACTAAATTGTATATATAACCTTCTAGTGAAACACATACATATCTTCGTGTAAAAACATTACAACACACCAAAACAGTATTTATCTTTCAAAGCAAAACCTCCTATTTCAGGAGTTTACATTCTTTGTTTAGTCAGTATAGATATATATGCGCATCATACGCTACTCGTTTTTACGGCAATGTAGTAAAATTATGACACTAAAAGATTGCGTATGCTGGAAATGTCAAAATTATCTTAAATTTTTTACGTGACAAAATTGAGCCTCTTTTATGGCATGTTTGCTGGTAATAACAAAAGTGTGTGTATTTATTAGAGGTTATACACCTTTTCTACGTAAGACTGCATGCCTGTCGTTTAGAAGCTTCTATCTTTTACAAAAACATGCTAGATTTTCTCTCTCTCTCTCTTTCTCTTTCTGAAACCAGTAATAGGTTTGGAGAAAATGCAATTTCTCTGCTAGTGCTGCTGGTGGCACATTAAATCACTTAAAATTTACACTCAATAATAGAAACCATTGTAGCGATGATTATTACTACATTTATATACGTATTTTATTAGATTCATTGTATTTGTTAACAATAAATCTCATATCATTCGCAATATTGCCCGTCATGTAATACGATATCAATATTCGTTTTCTTTCTCTCTCTCTCATCCCGTTTTTATTATCCAGTTTCCATTTCTGACAACAAAGAACCTGGAGATCAGTGGGGGAGAAAGCCTGGTGGTGATGCTGAGTCCAATAATAGCAACAGTAACAAAAGCAAACAATCTCCAAGTGGTGGTAGCAATAGCAGTCATAAATCCCGTGGAATCCTCCGAATTTTGGGCAAGCTTAAGCGAAGTAACTCTGGTGGGCTTGATAATGACGTAGCACCGATGGAAAATACTACAGGAGGGCCATTTGTCCGCGGAGGCGTAAGAGCTACAGCTCATCCTAGATTGGGCTGGATGAAAGATCCAAGCCCCATCATCAAAAAGTACGTTTCCCTCTTTCCCTTTCTCTCTCTCTCTCTCTCTCTCTCTCTCCTCTCTCTCTGTCCCCGTCTCCCTTTCATTTATACTATTACGTGCATGTAAATGGATAGCAAATGGAAATAAACTTGGTTTTTTAGATACCAGAGACCAGAAAAAAAGCACAGCATTTCACACATGCTTGCATACACGTATCTCTTTGGTATTTGATCATTCATGTGTGTGTAAATACTTCGCGGTAGTGTGAGCTAGCTGCATGCCATGTAATGCATATACCCCGTTGCAAAGCACACTCTACCAACAACGAAAAATACGACATGTTTAAAGGCACGTGCGTATCTTCCCTGTTCCGAGATAATGTTTTTTAGCTCTTCTTGTCTCGTTTTTTCTCTTTCTGCCTGGTTCTCCCCCTCTGATATCAGAAAATCAAATGTAGTACTACATGTGTTTCAGTCTATGCTTGAATTTGTTCATAAAGGCCTGATGGACCGGTAAACTCCTGGGATTCGGATGCGGTTATAACATGGTTGAATTACCTCGGCTTGGGTTCATACGCTGGAGAAGTGAAACGGTGGGTGAAATCTGGCCAACAGCTACTTGATGCAAGTAACCATGAACTGGAAAAGGAGCTCGGCATCAAGGTAGAAAAACAGAAACGGGGTGAAGATGGAAAGAAACCTACGGTATATTAGATGTGTCGTGTGCATATGAATATTAAATTGGAACCGTGACATATTTACTTGTCGAATATGTAAACTTTTGACGACACAAAATATTTATGGGAAGTCATAAGTGACTCACACGCCTGAGTTACACTACACGTAACATATTTGGTTAACCATGAAAGACGTAGTCGATTCCCATGCTTGTATATTTGCCCTGGGAAAATGTTTTATTTATCTTTGCGGTAGTTTCGGATGGAATGGAATTTGATTACTTGTATAATATAACCAGTAATTTGAATCCTATTCGGGTTGAAAATTGCCGATTTTCAGTCAACAACTTTGCTTCAGTATATAAAGTAGTTGGGGTCGCGGTGCCTTTTTTAATTTTCATGTGAAAGCGATACGGTTGACGATAATAGTATCGTAAACCTGTTGCAAAAGCCTTTTGGCATTATAAGCAGAAAAGTAAACTTTGGCAATGGAAATTAATGCACATAAATTGTATTTATTCTCAAGTTGGATGTAATGCTGTGAAAGCAAATACACTCTTACAGATAATTTTATTGCCAGTTTGATTCAATTATGTTGACACTGTGTATACAGTATATTACTATTACTATGTGTCGCCACCCAAGTGGAGTTTTGCAAACAAACCAAATTTTCTTTCATGATGATATGTGTCTTTCTGATTGTTTAGAATACACTTCACCGGAAGAAATTGAGTTTGGCTTTATCTTCGTTGAGAAATCCAGAAGAAGAGGACAATGCCGGAAAACTTGACTATCACTGGGTAATTCGTTGGTTGGATGACGTGGGTCTTCCCCAGTACAAAGAGCAGTTCATGGAGGCCCGTATTGACGGCAGAGTATTGGGTCACTTAACAGCGGAAGATTTAGTTTCTCTGAAAGTCAGTAGTGTTTTACATCACGCCAGCATCAAAAGAGGAATTCAACTCTTGAGAATTCACAAGTTTCATCCGGACTGCCTTTGTCGACGTGGAGGGCCTAATCCAGGGTCGGTGAGCAATGGTGGAGGCGGAGGAGGCACGACAGGAGGAACCCTTTTGGGAAATAACAGTAACGGAAGTAATGGCACTAACGGGGAGCATTGTTCGACAACACTCCCCACTGGCTCTGTGTGGGGACCCAAGCACGTTGCAACGTGGACTAATCATCGTGTGATGGAATGGCTTAAAGCTATCGATCTAGCCGAGTATGCTCCAAATCTTAGAGGATCTGGTAAGGATTAAAAGTGTACTTTTTGGAATCCTTTGTGCAAACAAAATCATCGTCTTCTCTCTCTCTCTTCTTCTTTCTCCCCCTCTCTTCCAAAACTTGACAAGGAAGAAAAGACAAGCGCTCACTCACGCAAACCCTCTTTCCCTTTCTCACATTACTCCCTTCAATTTCGCATCCTTGTCTGTCCCTGGAAGAGAGTGAATACGCTGGGGTTTTCACTCACTGGCAGCCCATATATACGTGTCTATAAACACGGGGCAAGATACAAGGAACAAACTTGCAAAGAAAGTCGGTTACAATTATAATAATAATGGTTGGCATTCAGATCATTTTATTTCTTTCTGGTGAAAGGGTAGAAATTCCCTGAAGGAAAGTGGCTCAGTGAAGAGTACATTAAATAAAATGAAGATTGCCAAAATTGTTTGCTTCTGCACACCAGTTAACATACTACACACAGAAGGGACTCACGTACAAACGAGATTGCAGCTTCTTTCCAGTCTATGGAATATAATTAAGATAGTTTTACTGTCTCGTAGCTTTCCGTTTTCGTGAGAAATTTTTTAATGAATGCGTACATTGAAAGTCCACAAATCTTTTGACTTGATAATATTAAAATGCATCCTTGATTCTGTACACTCTCATTAGGTGTTCACGGAGCTCTTATCATCTTCGAGCCGAGATTCAACTCAGAGCTTATGGGCACACTGCTGGCCATTCCGGGGAACAAAACGCTGCTGCGACGTCATCTCAGCCTTCAGTTTAACGAACTAGTCGGTCGACATATTGTTCAAGAAAAGAGGGTCGCAGAAACGGCGGTCGACTTTATTCCTTTGAACCCAACCACAAAAGTGAAGGTACCACATTATTACACATTATATTATTTCTAATGGTGATGATGCGCACATTTATTCTGTATTGTTATCTAAGCTTTCACCACCGCCTCCGCCTCTTCGCAACTTGTATGTTTGCTTAACTAATACATGTCAAGTTCTCTTTTCAACAAGGCATTTGTGTACACAGGGATTGCATGTTTCTGTCCACACACATTATATAATAAAATAACTCATACAAATGCGTTACAATACACACCTAATATGACTATGAACATGATGTCACAAGACAACATTCAATATGGAGTGAGCATTTACTCCTTCCTCCACATAAAAGCGAACACGATTAAATAATATTCATGTATACATACATGGTAAAAGTATGCGCTCGAGGATCATCTTTCTACAACCAGTGTCATTACTATTGTGGTGTTCTTCCACGACAATAACATGTAAAGCTGCTTGAATTTTAAAATGTCAAATTCACAGTCGTCCCATTTTCTGTGTTTTATCGCACAAGCACACGAGCTACAGAGTAGTACGTTCTTTCCCTCTGGAAGGAATAAATGAACATCTGTAATTTGCCTGTTTATATACAAATAATGTTAATTTTTGTTTACTCTCTCTCTCTCTCTCTTTCCAGCTTCCAAAGAAATCTCAGTTTCCATTGAGAAAGAAAAGACTCAGCACTGAAATGACAGAGGATTTGCTTTGTCCTCAAGATCTCAACACATATCCATTTAATGCAGACTCTTCCAGTCAGGTAAGAAGAAATTCCCTGAAGCATTCTCCAAGAAATTAATAGTAATGGAAGCTAGTCGAGTTGTGACATGTTGTTATTAATAGAAAATGAAGTAGGTACTAGGTACATTTGTGTTTGTAAACCCTGTCCCACAACTATGTTTACAAATTTCACGAAAGTTTGTATCATCTTGTACCATGTTCATAAGTGTGTGTACCACGTTTCAGAACACAATGTTTGTACCACGTTTCAGAAAATCTAATAAGGGACTTGGTAGCAAATGTGTTTGTATACAGTCCCAAAACTCAGAAATAATACATATTAATATATGTCTATACTTTCATTGAAGTATTATTATGTTTAAAATTTTCATGTCTAAAATTTACGTTATATTGTGCGGAATTACAAAAAGGACTAGTAAGAATTTATGCTTAAAATTTATGCAAGGAAGTTTCAATTGCGTACTGCCATTTCAACCTCAATTCCTTGTAACCACAGAGGAGATATTGGTGCTCGAAGAAACAAAAGTTTCATCTCGACATAATGAAAAGGTTAGGTTAGTCGAATAGATGAAAATTAAAATATGGACAGAGATTTAGAAATCCGTGGAACTTTATAAATTTCAACTATGAAAGATTAACGTCAATAATATTTCAATTTCTTTTGGGTTTTTTGATGCATTCAAAAAGCCCCAGTTTGCCTTCATAATTCATATTTTCTAAGAAATTTTCCAAAACTTAATGACTACAAGACTACAACGTATATGATTTCATCTTAAAGAACATACTTGCATAAGTTATGTAATTTGAAATTTGAATGCAGAAAAAAGTCATTCTCGTTGTCCCTTGGGACATTGTTTTTGTATGTAGTAGAGGGCAACAAATAAACCTTGGGTTCTCCCACAAGATTGTGTACCTACTTGAGTTCACATTGTTTTGTGTTTAGTATGAATTTCGGTTCTGTCAATTAAATTCCTAGAAAGTTAAGTAACTTTTCAAACATCACCACCTACTCACACAAACCCATAAACGTACGCAAGTCAACACGAAAAATATTTACTTTTTCCAGATAACAACACCAGGAACGACAGTTGCAGTCATCGTTGGCAGCAATGAGATGTCTGTTGATGGAACACAGGGAGAGGAGAAAGTCAGCGACATTTGATGAAATCCTTTTTTATCTAATTAATTAAAGTTGCTACCACTACTGCTACTACTACTACCACCACTACAGCTACTACTGCTCAAATCAGTAACACACACATAATAAGACGCCAACTTTCATCATCGTCAGGTTTTTGGTTACGAAATAGTCAGTTCTACAGAAACAGCTTAAACTCTGCTCTCAAAATATGAATATGTTGTATGATGCTACACAATCTCATGTACCGAAAGCGTACAAGGGAATAGTAGTGTACAGTTTTCATGGCATAATGTTTGTTTATTTGTACTTTTTTTTATAAAATTCATTTCTTTTTTATCCAAAAAGTATTGTTGACAAGTAATTCAAGTGAAAATTGATGGTTAGAAACCTCTAGTGAAAGTTATACAATATGATGTTATTGGATTATAAAAAACAGTTTCTTCCTTGTTGACAGGAAAGTCACTGACTGCTGATTCTGAACAATAGGTTATTATTATGTGAAAAGCAAAATCATCTATTGGTGGAATACCATTGTATACTGTATATCTGTGTACTTGCAATGCTTGTAAGCTCTGCCTGTTTGACAAGAGCTCTAACATAACAGACAAACAAAATATCTTCTGCCAAAATGGACTTAACAGAGAAGCATTATGAGATTTCCCCTGAAAATTTCCGTAGATGGATTACTTCTATCACTAGCTCATTTTAATCCTCTTAAAACCGACAAACGCAAAAGCAGCTTTTTTCTGGCATTTGTCCTTCTCCACAAGAGAATCTAACATGACGACACGGTAAAATAGTATGGATATCAGCGATAAGGGCAGATTCTAACGTGGCTTTTGTCAGCAGGAAAAATTATACTTCTAACGTGAATGTACATATCTCTCTAAAACATAATAATAATGACTAGGTATAGTTTTATTTTCAGCTAGAATCTGAAGTACGCTTAATTTGTGGGAGCTTATTGTTGTGGAAAACTGTATGGCAGCACGCACGCCTCCACTTCTTGTTTTTTTAGCATAGAATGAATTCACCTTTTTAATTGCACTTGTTTCCGCATTTGTTTTTAATACTACTTGAGTTTTATCTGTCATGTCGTACGCCACAGCTTTGCTCATTCTAATAATATCTATGTCGTCGTCGTCGTCGTCGAACGCCACATAATTTAGTCAAAGGCAATAACTAAGTGCAGTAATTATTACTTCAAACACGCAACTCAATGGAGGAACAAAGGCGATTCTCTCGTTGGGATTAGAATTTTACCGGAATCTTACATAAGTATAGTGTTCCTACTAATTTGTACGAAATACACTTGAAAGGAAATATGATAACGCTTGCAGAGTTTTATGGTATAAGCTGTTATTTATACAAAGGTATACTACTAATGATAATTTTTAGGAAACAAGTCATTTTTATCACGGAAGGAAAATGTTAGTCATCTTTGTTATACAAAAGTGTGTCAAACAAAATATTTTATGTACAGAATACAAATACGAAAAAATTATAAAACTGAACAAAGGTGACAATAGTAATAATTATTATCGACCGTTTTCTACAATACCATTTGCAATACTAACGAAAATTCTATTATTATTTATAATGGTTTTTATTTAACATTGACACAAACGGGCTTTTTAAAATGAACTACTGGGTTTCTGCAGAATAGTACGACGACTTTGTCGAATTCATAAATTGTGTAGATGTTATACTCCGATTTTTGTGTATTTCTAGGTACGATAATAATGTGTAGCTACTAAAATATAGAAAGTGGTTGTAAACTCATATCGCGTATTGACTAACAAGAGCTTATTTCGTAACCCCATACGTACAAAACTCAAAAGAAAATAAGTTTAACACGTGTAAAACTACTTTAGAGGGCAAGATTTTGTTAAAAATAAATATTTGGGTCGTGCTAAACGCTTTATACTTTTTCTCAAGAGCACGCACATTGAAAGCAATTAGCAACACGGATCACCCGAAGCCATACGTGAAAACTCAAACTGTAACAGTGGTGGTGGCCATCTACCAACATTGACTTTCTTTCCATTTTATGTACTTCGTTTGCTAATATTTTGCTAAAAAGCACTCTAAAAAGTTGTTCTCGTGCCACCTACTTTCCCCACAGACACACTGCCACGTCACTTAATAGTAATAGGAACTAGGAACTAACTAAATAAAAAATGGGGTAATGCAAGACAGGGGGAAGTACACACCCAGGGCCCATGATTCGTGATGATAGTCATGATGACCCATAAAATGAGCAAAGGAAGTGCCTAAAGACAGCTTTCACTACAGTTTATTGTGCGTTGTAGAAATAGCAAAGAAAAAGTAGGTACTGATAATGCGCCTTGTTCGCTTCCTTGTATTGTATACCTAGAGCCTATAAAAGTTTCATCCCCGCATGGCATTTTTTATTTCATGGAAGAAAATACTTACCAAAACACTTTTCTTTCAAACCCAGCCCTAAGCGCGTTTATATTGATAAATTATATTTTCCCTTCCACTTCACACATTTTTCATTTTTCCCCATTGGTTTATGCAGGTACAAGGAGTGACATCCGTAACATCACGTCAATGCATGGAGTAGAATAAATGTCAAAATCAGTCAAAGTTGTATTCAATTTTTTATTATATAAAGCCCACTGTTTGGCAGCGTAGTAATAGGATTGATGATGACGAACAATAAGACGAGCTACACACGTTCGTGTGAGAATACGTGCCAATATCCGGTCTTTTTTCGACAATACGTATGACTATAATAATAATGACGTGCACGTTTGCGTAGGTACATTTTTATGCTTTTATTGTAAAGGTTTCATTGTGATTACGTTTATGTAGAAAAGATTGCTGTTCTTAAGTATACAGTTTGTTAATGTTAACTTATATTCACCTATCCTACCTGTAAGGATAAATTATAACAAGTTTCAATGAGTTTTAAGATATTATCTATACACACATTATGCATTTTGTAGAGTATAACGTTGTATATTGGTATCTTATATAAATAATTGTACTGTGAGCCGCGAATATATAAATATTGCGAAGAAAAATAAAGATATGTGACCCTATTAATTTTTTTCGGATTTTAAACCAGTGTAGTTTGGTTGATCCTAATTACTTTACTTTGTGTCATGATAAGTTATTTTATTTTTTCGTTACAACCATGTTGTATAAATTATGAGATATATTATTCCCATCAATAAGACTCCGGTAACTCCTTCGACAATCATTTACGTCAAGTCGTTTCTCGTCGACAAAAAAGTTCATTATGATCATTCTTATACCAATTCATCATTTTCGATTCCAACATCCTGACAGCGACAAAAAATTTCCTAAATGTATTCCAGGGGCTGCTTTGGAACTGTAGATTAGAGATACATCTTTTTCGATCAATAACAGACACAAACACAAATAATGAAATGCTGTGTCACTTTTGACATGTAACATTCATTTTGTTTGTAGAATATATGAAGGTAGGTACACAGTACACAACGTTTACATCAAAATTCTTATCGGTGCTTACATGTATATATTTTTATGAATCCGATTTCCGACGTCATATAAAAGGGTACAATGTATTTACAAGAACGATTTGTGCAAATACAAGGTGGTTTTTACGTGTACACATTCTTATGTGCGATTACAAAATCATCCATCAAAGAGTAGTGCTGACAAGTTAACCTTGATCATGATCATGATTCATGATGATGACTGATATTTTTATTATGATGATTACTTTACATTACCTGCTTCCCTCTAGCTAATCTAATCAACCAACAAAGTCAACTGCTACGTTTCTTTACAGGCATTTCCTATTGAAATGCATTACTACTAAACTATGCGTTGTATATCTTGGTGTGTAGGATTTTAAATACAATATTCAAGGAACTACGTGTAATGTACATGCTAAACTCTAATACTCTCACCCCTTTTTATATAAGACTCTGTGACCGGAAGATTTTTTTGCTTACACAACAATTTAGATTAGTATGCGACACTCGTTCGTTCGTAATTCGTACAAGTACATGTACCTGCAACAGCACGATACATGCAACTTTCTCTGCCCGAAAACACAAATGAACGTAAATCACGTAAAATCAAAAACTTGCATTGCATGTGTTCATGTGTATGGTTTTACCTTCTACTCCCAAGACTGAAGAGCCAAAAGAGTTAAAGAGAAAAAGTGCATAATTTTATTTCATTACTGCGAGTGAGACCTTGCTTTCTCCTTGCCTTGCCGTTGGGGCAAGCAAAGATACGACAGTTTGATAACGTGAAAATGATTTATATTTTAGATCTGATTACGCTCAATATCCTAATCACGTTCAGTATAATACCTATAGACATTGTTGTTGTGCTAGTATATATACACATTCCGGGGAACGTGACATGTTCTGTATTAGCAATACCGCTGTCATTGGCTCTCTATCTACACGGAACGTTAATGTGTGTATACATACGGGTATACATTTATATGTATCATTTTTGTTCGGTGAATGAGGAAAAATTTAAGCGTATAAGTTTTCTTCCTTCACGTCAGCTCCTTGTCCCTCTCGACGACGTAACACACAAATATGGTCGGTACCATGAATGCATACTTGCGATACACACATACCACTGCATTCATGCAAAAATGTATATTTACTTCAGAAGAACGGAGAAGCCTTTTCAGGTTATTTGGTTGACTGGACTAATACAGCAGTAACAGTGTGATAATAAACGTTACATACGAACGTCCAAGCAATTTATGGCTGTTATGTGTGTGCATTTGATGATCACGATGATGATAACTTGATGGTAATGTGATGACGTGTGGGTGCATTTCGGTGTCGGCAATCACTGCAGTGAGGTAAAAGTCCTTCTTACACAAAACCAGCCAACAGTCACAGGCTTCGCAGAGTTGTAAGTCATCACGGCATCATTACTTTTTCATGGTGACTGACTAATGGAGTTTGAGCTTAAATGCCTATAGGCATGTATTTGTCTCTCTCCCTTCGTGTGCAGTTGACTACGGTAAACTCATCTCATCATTATCATCATCGTCATTATCAGAAACACACTTGACTTTCTCATTACTATGACATACTACCTACCACGCTGTTTTCTTTGTAATGTACAAATATGACTAGAGATACATACATACATGCATATAATATATGTGCTGTTAGTATTATTATTCCTTACTTTTCTATTGCGAACCCGCGCTTCTCTACAATTAAAAAAGTGCCCTGTTGAACCTTTCAAAGGAAAACGCGACGTGTTCAAGTGCCATCTTTTTTTCGTTGGCTTATTTCACGCTCTACTATTTACGGTTAAAATTAATTTCATTGGTTTGTTTGTAGTACTGCAAAATACAGACTTTTTACCTATGTTTCAGTATTCAATATGTATATTTGCGCGTATGTAATATACAAACGGTGTATAGGTATACAGTTCATTTTGTCGACTGTCGAACGATATAATCTAACAAGGCAAGACCAACCCAGAGGAAGTACAGGTCCTTTACTGTATTGAATAATAATTCTAAGGCCCATCGCACTCGGAGCTCCTTCATTTTTTTCCTGTTAGTACAGTAAACCAGAAGAAGCGTATGCATTACATTTCCTAACAGGAAGTTGATAGAGAATCCAACACACCACGTCAGTGTTGTAACAAGGTTGTTCTGAAAGCAAAAAACATCAGACACATTCTGTACTTTCACTTTTATTCGTTCCATATTGCACACGCGTATGTTCAAAGGTTTAGTAATGAGAGGAATAAAAATATCATGTTTGAAACATCCCGTCTACATGACGTGTTTGCGTGTATCTTGAAAAATGATGCTCGCATTCCTCTTGATGTCATGCCCCTACTCATCAAAATTTTTATTCGCACCACAACGCGCCGCTACACCCTGAATTACAATAAACACCG